>JAWNLW010000359.1:1435000-1552500 GCA_035042075.1 Drosophila macrospina
GGGCACAAAATAACACCTGCTGACAAACAAACAAACAAACAAAACGCCCACAAACAACTCGAAATGAGCACACACACACACACACGTACGCACATACACATATATACACACGCACACCCACACACCCACGGACACACACACACGCTCACAAAGTGGTAAATTAATTTAACGTGACTGCAGCTTTGGTCGATTTTCGGCCAAGTGCGTGAACCCTTCCCCCACTCCATTCCCACTGCCTACCACTACCCCCTTTAGACTCCCCCACTTTGTGTGCCAATGTTGAGGACACACTGCGGTTATTGCCCCGCAACTGCAACAGTATGGCTCACAGTTGGCAGCAGCATTAAGGAACATGTTGCCTGTTGTTATTTTTGTGTATTTTACGCATTAAACAAGCCGTCCAAATAGGGCCAAAAAGAGGCGCTCACACTGCTCTTCTGGCCGAATGGCGCATAAATATTGCATAAAAATGTTGCCTCCTAAATGGATTGTACAAGTTGGCATACGTGGAATTCGTAATGGGATTGTTACGTTTAAATCTGCTCTGCAATTGCTTTCAATCGCATTCAATCGATTGACCTTTGCAGGCCTACAACTTGACCTACAAGTTGTGGCACTTTCTTATGGATGGAATACAAGTTTAAGCTTTCTTTCAAGTGAGAATGCTGTTGAGTTGTCTTAGATATTGTTAGGAGTGTAGTATAATATGTTAGTCAGACTTTAAGTGGAAGAAATCGGAAGTTTTGTTTTCTGAGCTTAGCAATGTTTCACTAAGCGCTTGGTTAATTAGTATAGACTTTATGATAATACATGTTATAAATTTAGTAGCAATCAAATCTTAGATAAAGTAGCTTCAAAACATTACTTTTTATTTGAATGTTTTCATTGATTAATTAGGCAGTATAATTAAATGTTTATTAGCTATACTGCAGCTATAACAAGCGGAAAGTTTGGCATGTAACAGTGTTGATAAATTCCATAAAGAAGTGACACAACACTCAGTTTGTGAACGAGTTGTGAATGAGAATTTACGTAAAAGATTGCTGCTTCAATATTATTAAAAATATTATATTGTTTCTTTATTCTTTTGTGCATTCTTTATTCTTATTTCTGCAGCGATCTTTATGATACTTTCACATGAGTTTCAAAAGAGATTTCTTTAAATACGTGTTAAATTAGAAGTGTAAATGTTTTTATGGACTGACAGGGGAAGCAAGGAATTTTAAATACTTTTGATCTGCATATCATAGCTTCTTTTCAGATTTGTTGACTCTAGCTCTTCTAGTTGCTGAGATCGACGCTTGCACTCAGAATGACAGACAGACAGAGAGATAGACAGAGAGATAAACAGTCGGACATGGCTTAATCGACTCGGCTATTAATACTGATCTATAATATATATACTTTAAAGGATCTGCCACGCCTTCTTCTGCCCGTTACATTCTATATCCTCTACTTAACAAATTGCATTAATGGGTATGCAAGAATATGCATAAGTAGAATGGAAACAGTACTTCAAGATGCTCAGAGCGAGTTATGAATTTAACTTTAGTTTTAGATACATTTATATATCTAAATATTTATATTTACAACTTAAATTTTAAATAAATTTGTATATCTAAATATTTATATTTATATTTATATCAATATTTAGCTAGACATTGCATTACAGCGTATATCATAGCTCAGCAATATTAATACTGATCAAGAATATATATACTTTATAGGAGCTGCCACGCCATCTTCTGCCCGTTACATGCATTTGCATATGGCTTATATTTCCCTGTACAGCAGAGCCAACGTGGCAGGAGCTCACGTTAAACACATAGACTTACAAATAACTGTACAGGGTATAGAAGCAAAGTTTCAAATAGAGTTTTTAATTTAATAATTTATATAAAGAAGAGTAACAGTGCAACTAGGTGGCAACGCCAAACAATGAGAAGCAGCAGTACGACTAACTAGCAAGCAGAAATAAGAGAGAAAATGATGAGAGAATTCAAGAGAGAAGTCGTGGGAGAAGGTCGGAAAAGAAGGCATGTCGCTAGACAGGAATTTGAACTAAGAAGTCTTTGAAGTGGTAATATATATATAATAGATAAAGATAAAGATCGTTGAGGGTTGCCATTTGCTGATAATTTGTTTGCTACTTGTCAATAAGACTATTTTTGTATAATTATTATACAATTATATTGAGGTTTTATTTAATTTAAATACTTGAATATAATATACATACATATATTGCAATAATTTAATTAAATACATATTTATTTTCTATATCTTGACTTGCAAAAGCAACAAAGATCATTTCTATATATTTTCTTTATATTTCACAGTGTTTAGCTTAACAATTTGTGAATAATTTTATTATATATATTAGTTCATTGAACAGTAAAGTTAGTAATGAAATCGACTCAATATATGCCTAGAGATATTGTATAGATAACTTCAACAGATAAAAGATCAATCTCAATAAGAAAAACTTCCCTTATTTATACAAATATTATAGAATTTCTCTGATCAAATCTCAAATAGAATACATGCAGCAAGAGCTTAGTTTCCTATTCAGAAGATTCATTCAAGGAAAATATACAATTTCTCACAATTTCTGCTATAGAATAGTATAGAATTTTCAGTAGATTCATTCAAAGAAATATGTAATTTGGACAATAGAAATGCCATCTTGACGCATACTCACATTGCACACGCAAGTGGACCCGTTTGCTAATCGATGGCGGCACTCCATTGGATGCCACACAGAGATATGCCGCCATGTGGAGACGACTCACTTTGGTGATGTGCAGCAGTTCGCCATCAACGACGTTGACTGTTGGTTTTTGGGTTTGGATTTAGTAAGGTTGAAAGCGTAGACACAAAAGGCAGGCAAACGTCGCATTGCATAAGCAATGTTGTTGGCCAGCAAATGGAAATGCGCTGGACACTTACCATGCTCCCCGCCAATTAGCATTTCCTCGCCATCCTCACGCCGCCACATGACATACGGTTCGGGGTAACCGCGCGCCTTGCACATCAATGAGACATTTTGACCCTCTCGCACAACCATATCATTGCTGGTCATACCCTCCACAATCATGGGGGCACTGTAAGCCATAGAGTAGTATAAAACAACAGTCAGAAGCAATGTATGTCAATGCATGTTCCCCAGAGAGTCGCCGAAAGACGCGCAAGTACTTACCCACCACCTGCAGGTAACCCTTTCTCGAACGCATGGGATCCTGAAAAGGGAATAGAATATAGGGTATATAGAGTAAGAGTATAGAGTACATAGAGAATAGATAGATAGATAGATAATGTATAGAGTATAGAGTATAGAGTATAGAGTATAGAGTATAGAGTATAGAGTATAGAGTATAGAGTATAGAGTATAGAGTATAGAGTATAGAGTATAGAGTATAGAGTATAGAGTATAGAGTATAGAGTATAGAGTATAGAGTATAGAGTATAGAGTATAGAGTATAGAGTATAGAGTATAGAGTATAGAGTATAGAGTATAGAGTATAGAGTATAGAGTATAGAGTATAGAGTATAGAGTATAGAGTATAGAGTATAGAGTATAGAGTATAGAGTATAGAGTATAGAGTATAGAGTATAGAGTATAGAGTATAGAGTATAGAGATAGAGTATAGAGTATAGAGTAATCAGAGTATACAGAAATTACAGAGTATACAGGGTATACAGAGTATACAGAGTATACAGAGTATATAGAGTATACAGGGTATATAGAGTATACAGGGTATACAGGGTATGCAGAGTATACAGGGCATACAGAGTATACAGAGTATACAGAGTATATAGAGTATACAGGGTATACAGGGTATACAGGGTATACAGGGTATACAGAGTATTCTGAGAATACAGGGTATACAGGGTATACAGGGTATACAGAGTATTCAGAGTATAAAGAGTTTACAGAGTACTCAGAGTATACAGGGTATATAAAGTATACAGGGTATACAGGGTATACAGGGTATATAGAGTATACAGGGTATACAGGGTATACAGGGTATACAGAGTATACAGAGTATACAGGGTATACAGGGTATGCAGGGTATACAGGGCATACAGAGAATACAGAGTATACAGGGTATACAGAGTATACAGAGTATACAGAGTATACAGAGTATACAGAGTATACAGAGTATACAGAGTATACAGGGTATACAGAGTATACAGGGTAGTCAGAGTATAAAGAGTATTCAAAGTATACAGAGCATACAAAGTATACAGAGTATTCAGAATTTACAGAGTATACAGAGTTCAGCATAATATCTTCAACTTTAATTAGAAATAGTGAGCACATACCGTATTGACCTGGCACATGTACCAGCCGCGATCCGTCTCCTCGACCTCTTTGATATGCAAATACCACTGCAAAGTGTGAATGAGTTCAATTGAAAAGGGAGTAAAAAAGTTAAACCAATTGAGAACTTTTCAGATAACAATTTAAATTAGTTAAGTAGGTAATTCTTTAATATTATTAAATTATTTTATATTAGTATTATTACACTGCTCTTTCAATTGCTCACAATAGCTTACCGAGCGATGATCATTGTAGGTCAAGCTAATTCGATTGTTCTGCGATATGACATTGTGGTGTATGGAGAGTATCGTCTGGGTATCCACGCGCACCCAGGCCACCTTGTAGCCCTTGAGGTTCTCCACAACGCAGGCGAGGAGAGCATCGCGTCCAATGGACACGGTGACATTGGCAATGGGTTCGGCAAAGCGTGGCATGTCGGCATCTGTGGCAGAGTGAACGAACGAAGGTTGGTAGTCAGTTAACCGGAGTATAGGGATTAAGGGGGGATGTAAAGTTCATTTGCTTAAAAGTTTGCTTGCCCCACATTTGACTTTGTGGGTTCGCATGCATTCATAAAAGCTAAAGCGATGCCAAAAGAAAAACACAGCATACATTTTCACATTTTCCGAGCATTCTTTTGACATTACTTTGTCGCACCTTTGCACCTTTGCACTTTTACTGAGTCTCCCCGGCAGGCACTGCGCCACATTGCGCATACGTACGGTGAGCCCAGCGCAAGTGCAGTGACCCGACGGGGAAAAACGTCCCGAAAAAAACGGAAAACAGAATAAAAATATTGCAATAAAACAGAAAAGTTGCACTAAAAGTCAACGTATTAATTACCTTCCTGTGCCGTTTGCTGTGTATCCACGCGCGAGTGTTTGCCTGCGGGTAAAGAAAATGTGCGAACAGTTAGAAAATTTAATTATATTTTCTCTATTTCTCTTCTTTGTTGGACAAATAATTTCATTGGGAAAGCATTTTGGCTGCCCCATTCGTATACGTAATAAATAAAAATTAATTAGCGCAAACTTGGACAAAAACTTTGCGCCATGTGTCCTGCTCCGCACTCCGCACTCCGCTTTCCCTTCCCAACCCCTTCCCCAATCCATTCCTCCTCTCAACTGTGGACTTCGCTGCTGTCGCCTTATTTTTGCTGATACGACAATTTCCACACAGCGCGTTTTTAGTTTTTGCTGCTTCGTTTTTATGACAAAAGTTCAAGTTTAATTGTTTATTTTTTTCCTGGCCAAATTGCAACGTTTGCAGTTTTCCCCTGGCGAAAAGTATTGCAAAATAAAACTCGTAGCGAATATTTTTCAAGCTAACAAAATAATAATATTGTTCAAAGAAATATTTTATATTATGTCAAGGTTTCCATAAATCATATTAAAGTAATGGATTATTGATTAAATGATATTATTTCATTTAATTTAATTTGAAAACTCAAAGAAATTTCTTAAGTATCGCGAATTTAAATTAGAGAAATATTACAAATGTTTATTTTTGTATTAATCGATAGAGAAATAAATATTTTAAGAGAATATTTTGC
Source organism: Drosophila macrospina (assembly GCA_035042075.1). Lineage (NCBI taxonomy): Eukaryota > Metazoa > Arthropoda > Insecta > Diptera > Drosophilidae > Drosophila > Drosophila macrospina. The sequence goes on from JAWNLW010000359.1 coordinate 1,440,874, forward strand.
AGGCTAACCAAATAATAATATTGTTAAAAGAAATATTTTATATTATGTCAAGGTTTCCATAAATCATATTAAAGTAATGAATTATTGATTAAATGAGTGAATGATGCGCAATATTATTTCATTCAATTTAATTTGAAAACTCAAAGAAATTACTTAAGTATCGCGAATTTAAATTAGTTTATTTTTGTATTAATCGAAAGAGAAATAAATATTTTAAGCAATTCAAAATGTGATAAATGTTGAATTATAATATTTACACTTTGCAGTTAAATAAGACACATTTTAGTTGGATTTTTATAAGAATTCTTAAATAGAAATCTAATAATTTATAATTCTTAATATTATTTCATTTGATTAAATTTGATAACTCAAAGAAATTTCTTCAGTATCGCGAATTTAAATTAGAGAAATATTACAAATGTTTATTTTTGTATTAATCGATAGAGAAATAAATATTTTAAGAGAATATTTTGCAGGCTAACCAAATAATAATATTGTTAAAAGAAATATTTTATATTATGTCAAGGTTTCCATAAATCATATTAAAGTAATGAATTATTGATTAAATGAGTGAATGATTCGCAATATTATTTCATTCAATTTAATTTGAAAACTCAAGAATATTACTTAAGTATCGCAAATTTAAATTAAGAAATGTAAAAACTATTAATTGTGTATTAATCGAAAGAGAAATAAATATTTTAAGAGAATATTTTGCAGGCTAACCAAATAATAATATTGTTAAAGAAATATTTTATATTATGTCAAGGTTTCCATAAATCATATTAAAGTAATGATTATTGATTGAATGAGCCATTATTTCATTCAATTTAATTTGAAAACTCAAAGAAATTTCTTAAGTATCGCAAATTTAAATTAGTCTTATTTTTGTATTAATCGATAGAGAAATAAATATTTTAAGAGAATATTTTTCAGGCTAACAAAATAATAATATTGTTAAAAGAAATATTTTATATTATATCAAGTTTCCATAAATCCTGTTAAAGTAATGGATTATTGATTAAATGGGTGAATGATTCGCAATATTATTTCATTCAATTTAATTTGAAAACTCAAAGAAATTACTTAAGTATCGCGAATTTAAATTAGTTTATTTTTGTATTAATCGAAAGAGAAATAAATATTTTAAGCAATTCAGAATGTGATAAATGTTGAATTAAATTATTTACTTTGCAGTTAAATAAGACACATTTAAGTTGGATTTTAATAAGAATTCTTAAATAGAAATCTTATAATTTATGATTCGCGTTATTAATTCATTCAATTCAATTTGAAAACTCAAAGAAAATGCTTAAGTATCGCGAATTTAAATTGAGAAATGACAAAACTGTTTATTTTTGTATTAATCGAAAGAGAAATAAATACTTTAAGCAATTCAAAATGTGATAAAAGCTCTATTAAATAATTAACACTTTGCAGTTAAAATAGACACATTTTAGTTGGATTCTTATAAGTATTCTTAAATAGAAATCTAATAATTTATAATTCTTAATATTATTTCATTCAATTTAATTTGAAAACTCAAAGAAAATGCTTAAGTATCGCGAATTTAAATTAGAGAAATGATAAAATTGTTTATTTGCTAATCGAAAGAGAAATAAATACTTTAAGCAATTCAATATGTGATAAATGCTCTATTCAATTATTAACACTGCAGTTAAAATAGACACATTTTAGTTTGATTTTTATAAGAATTCTTAAATAGAAAACTTTATTTTATGTTCTTGAATCTTCTGAATATATATCGAGCTTAGTTTGATGAGACTTCTGATGAGACTCTCTTACACTTCTCTCACTGCACTCAGTTCGCTCTGACAACGTTCGCTTTAATGCCAGCCAAGTGAGCTGGTGTCCAAAGCAAATGCTCGAAAAGCATTTAAGAAATTTGAGTTAGCTGCAAATCTCATTTCGGTCAATGTGTAGAATGTTCGTAAAATAAAACTGGTAAATTGAAAAACGCTTAAGCATTTTTACAGCTTTTAACACGGCATTGCATATTGAATTACGTTGGCAAAGTCGAGTGTCGGACATCGGGGTGTCAGGAGTTAGGCGGCAGGTGCCAGGTGGCAGGTGCCAGGGGGCAGGATCTGCTCTCAATCCGACAGCAGGACAACTGCAAAAGGCGCTTAAAAGTTGCCAGCACTTTCCCACTTGCCACTGGCCATCAGCAAAGCCATGTCCACTTTCACAATCCCCTCTGGACTTTTGCCACTTTTCAACTTTCAATCCTGCCCCCCTCTCATGCACACACACACACACACACACACTTCACCACCTTCTTGTGCCCAGCAACTACTGTTTATGCTTTTTCACCGTTTGCCTTCACTTTGCCTCTGTTTTCTCAGCTTTTCCTCCTCCCCCATTTTTTTTTTTTGGACAACGAAAAATGCTCAACACGATTTTCGCTGTTGATTTACGTTTTAGCACGTTTTTCGTATAGTTTTTGGTGCTCAGTTTTCTTCTATTTTTTAGGGAGGGGAGGGGTTAAGCGAAGACATTCCCTTCTATTTCTATTTCACCTGCCACGATTGCATTTGCTGCTTTCTGCCATTCAAAAGTTGTTTTTAGCGCGTCGAGCTGCAATTTAATGAGCAGTTTTTCATCAGCAGCTTTGCAGCTTGTCACGCCGATTTGTCTGTGATTCCATTTGCGTAATTCTAGACGGCGACAGCAGCTGACAGTTGAATCTGTTGTCTGCCAACAAATAACTACACCCACTCCACTTAAAACCAATCTCAAGACGATATTAAATACGGATACTTATGTTAAGCAATGCTATTCTCATTTCGTTTTGATTTTCAAGTAAATATAATATAATATTTTAATAAATATTTTATATGTTTATTGTGTTAATCATTTGTTTATTTATTTATAGCTGATGATCAGTGTTAATTTTTATATATATCAGAACTATATTGCCCCTAAAAGTAATATACAAGTCAGAAATGATTTAGCAATTTGTATTCTCAAAGTATTTTCGAAATATTTAAATTAATTTCTGAAGTTTAAATTGTATATAACATCTTCTTTTATGTTTCGAAATATAAGGCCAATATCTATACTTGTTGACATATATTTAAAGCGTATTCAATTAAAGCTTATAACAAGTTTTAGCGGAGGTCGCTCGGAATTTATTATAATATTCTATATAATTTAATTCAAATTTTAAATTTAATTAATGTATTTTTAAATATTTAAATATTTTATTTAAACTTGTTTTTTAATATAAGATTTAAAGCGCATTCTATTAAAGCTTTTAAAAAATTTTAGCAGAGATTGCTGGCGAATTCATTTATATTTTTCTATTTAATTTAATATGAACTTTTTTATATTTTATTTAATAAATATAATTTTAAATATTTATTTAATTTATTTATACTTTTCTATACATATAAGATCTAAAACGTATTTAGTTAAAGCTTACAATAGCAGAGATTGCTGGCGAATTCATTTTTATATTTCATTTTTATTTTTATCAAATTGTTATATGTTATTTATTTAATATTTTTTATGTTATTTGTCCTTTTCTTTAAATATTATATATTATAGATATTTTTAATTGTTTGTATAAATTTAAAAAGTATTCATTTCAAACTCATAATCAAACTCGAGTAGAGTTTGCTGGTTTTTTTTTATGTATTATTTATTTCAAAATGTTTTAAATTTATTGAAATAATATATATACTAAATATAAATGTCTATTAATTAACAAGTATTAGCTGGGTTTGCTGGCGCATTTATTTTAATTTATGTTTTACTTATTTCAAAATGTTTTATATTTATTGAATTAATATATTTTAATTTATGCTTTTCAGTAAATATATATGATAATATCTATACTAAATATAAATGTCAATTTATTGCAATCTTATAGCCGGGTTTGCTGGCGAATTTATTTTTATTTGTCTGTTTTATTTATTCAATACTAAATTTTATATATTTAATTTACTTAATTATTTTATTTTAACTACTTTTCTTATATATATATATTTATAAATATTAACAGTGACAACATATGAAGCATTAACATAAAATACAAGTAATGAAATTTAAAAATATATTTGAAAATAAAAATGGGGCAATTAATTTATATTTTTCTGTTGAGAGTGCTGTAAAATTAATTCATTTAATTAAACTAGTATTATTCACATATAACAAAAAATAAATATAAAGGTGCTCAGGTATAGCGATAAATTTCCAAATAAAATCGCATTTCTATTTGTTCAGCTACATTTGTGTAATTAAAGATTAAAGAGCCCGCACATTGTCAAAGTTCGCTGATTGCTCGGAGGACTCCACACGGTGCTGGACTTTAGGCTGGCAATCAGTCAGCAGTCATGATCTAGCGGCCAAATTTTGTTTACCTCAGCCAAGCAAAAGGGCCAAGTAGTGGTGGCATTGGAGGGTGAATTAGGGGGGAGTTATACCAGGGGTCAGAACCTGAATTGGCCTCTTTATGCGAACGCAGCTGACCATTCAATTTATCAGGCTCGACGTTGACGGCATCGCATCGCGTTGGCTTTCGACTTTGTGCAAACACAAAAAGCGCTCAAAAGTGCCAGCCGGGTTTCAATGAGCTGCCTCCTTTTGGAGTGAGTCTACAAAAAAAAGAAGCTACACAAAAAAAAAAGAAACGGCGCCAAAGCATATTTGACTGCGCTTTTTTTAAGTTTTTCCTCTTTTTTTTGTTTCAAGCGAGTAAACACAAATTGTCGGCACACTTTTAGGCGCCTCGGTGCGCCATTTAAAGCAGCACAGCTCCGCAGCTCCGGTTTTATTGCAAATTTATGGGCCGCTTAACATTTGAATGCCAGCACATGCGAGCAGCTGAACATCAACTGCAAATGCAAATGTAAATCTGCACGTTTTTGTCGGCATTCAACTGAGTCGTCAACATTTACGCGATTGCCCACAATAGACAAATCATTGTACGTTGTCTGCCTTAAACCAGCAGCAGCATAAGCAGCAGCAGCAGCAGCAGAACAAATGCATAAACATTCCGGTGTCCACCTTGCTAAGACCAGGATCTAATCTCGGCCGCCTGCCCAAACCAAATGGAAGCCATAAAGAAAACTCTCGCCAAAAAAAAAGAAAACAAAAGGACTCAAGCAAACGTGCCGCCTACTCGGTTTCTGCGTACTCCCTTTCTGTTTGCCCCGAGCAGTGTACAGTGGAACGGAATTGAAAAGTTTTCGTTATATTATTTGGTGTGAGGAATCAACTTTTTATGTCTAGGCAGCGTGTAAATATAATTTAATAAATTCATTGTGAAAGGCAAAAACTGCTGTATAGACTTAGAAACATTTTGAGCTTCGAAGTAAGTCTAATAATTATTTCAAGTATTTATTAGGTAACAAACTTGAAGAACATGAATATACTTAAATGAAATTAAGCTTAAATTTTAAAATATTTCAATAAATAGATGAGTGATTTTATGATTATGTGTCAAATTTTGAATTATTTTTTATAGTTTTTTTAACTTTAATGTCTTGGCATTTCTCTCTGACATATTTTAATAATTTTATTGTGGAATTTAAAATTAAATACGAATTTATTATCGAATTTATATATATTTTATATCTATTTTTAATACTGAAGGTTTGTTAGAATATTATAATAAATATGCAAGTGTGTTAATAACTTTGTTGCAATTACGAAATTATATACTTTGGTTCTTTAATGCCTTGAAAAAGTAAAACTATATTTTAATAAATTTATTGTGGAATTTAAAATTAAATTGGAATTTATTATAGAATTAATATATATTTTAAATGTATTTTTAATATATATTTAGTTTCAAATATCACTGAATATTTTTAGAATATTATAATAAATATGCAAGTGAATTAATAACTTTAACTTTAATGTCTTGAAAAAGTAAACCTATATTTTAATACATTTATTGTGGAATTTAAAATTAAACTGTAATTTATTATAGAATTAATATATCTAATATATATATCTACACATGATTATTAACTTTAATGTCATGACAGAGAGAAAGCGTATTTTAATAAATTTATTATAGAACTCGAAATTAAATTGTGATTCATTATTTAATTCATATAAATTTTCATTTTTTTGTATTTTTATTTAAATTTAAATACCATTTCATGAAAATTAAAATATTATAATGAAAACACAGTGCAATAAAAATATTCAATTTCGAAACTATTATTTAGATATATTTTATGAAAATAAAAATTGTAATAAATTATTACTGAATAAATAAATAACGAAATACCGCTGAATGTTTATTTAGGCATTAACAATTTTGTTGGTATTTCAAAGAGTTTCTCTGAGTGCCAACGGTTTGCTTTTTGGCCCACTGTCTATTGACGACTTGACCCTTGTTGCCTTTTTTTGGTTTTCTTTTTTATGGGCCCATATTTCTTGCTGTTCACTTTTTTTTGTTGTCTCTGGTTTGTTTTTGCTTCCTTTGTTGGAGCTACTTTCGGTTTGCTCGCCTTACACGCCCGCCCGTTTATTGTCGTTTATTTGTCTTTTCGCCATTTTTATATTTACGCATATAATCGCTTTCAACGCTTGCTGCCTGGGGAATGCTGAGGAATGCTGGACACAGTCCGGGGGGAGTATGGCATAGGGAGTGGAGCATGGGAAGTAAGGATATTGGGTAGACAGAGGCCGATTGAGTCCATGTGCGTCTTTTGTTTTGCATTGGCATCGGATTGCGGCTACGGAGTCGGCTGCTTGTTGAGTCTGGTCGCTTATAAATATGATGTTATCGCTTTTTATGGTCCATTTTTATTGCCAGCAATCAGTCTTCTGTTTTGTTTGCTGATTGCTTGCCATTATTCAAATGTATTTGTTTAATTTTCGAGGATTGGTCGGCCAGCGCCACGCACAAATCATTTTAAATCCGCAATATGTCAACAAATATATATTTTGGGGGCCAGCTTTTCCGGTTTCATTTGCCAAATGTGCGAGCTCGTTATGGCTTATGGTGTGGTCATTATTATTCTACAAAACGGAGAAAGAGAAAGCGAGAGAGGGAGATGCGCACATAAGTGTTGCCTACTTATCGGGGCAACGGCCTCCAGTTGATGCGAGTTCTGTTTAACCCAAACCCAGCAGCACAAGCTGCTGACGATTGTCAGTTGCTTAATCAGCTGCAACTCATAATTACATTGCGTGTACATAATTAGTTTAGCATTGATGACCATTGCAACGATTTGCTCCCTCCTTGCTACTGCTATCTCTCTTTTACGCTCTCTCACGCTCTCTCTCGCTCTCTCACGCTCTCACTGTGAGCTTGCTATTATATATGCACTTTGTTGACAAACGAGCTGATTAAATGCCAGCTCTGGGTCATTATGCAATTAAATGACTTCGGGGCTCTGTGGACACTGCTTTATTGGCAAACCTGTCCAGACATGTTCACATTGAGCGCATTTAACTCAACGCTTATTTACATTAAAGCTTACATATTGCTCATTAATCGAAAGTGTGATGTAACTGCCATTTAAATCCAATTGCATTTAGTGAATTATTGCATTGAATTATTTATTTATTAGTTGAATGCAAAACGGAAACGAAAACAAGCAATATATATGATATTAATTGTATTAATTGTAAATCTGTTTATCACAAATAAAGTAAACAATATATATATAAATATGATATCTTAAATTATATTACAAATATATTATATTTAATTTATATATAGAACAATTGCAGCTTGATCTGCTGCTTAAATTTCAATAATAATAAAATTGTTTTATTCAATTTATTTCAAGTTTGCTGCCTGCTAATTATTTACAAATTAATGCAAATGTATACAAGTAGTTTAAGCAACATTTAAATGTAAGTTTAAGTCTGGGGAATTAAAAAATGATTTAAGTGATCCAACGCTTATTGCAAGGATTGGGAAAAATCGCAATCAATGTTAATAAAATATAATATAATATATAAAATAAAAAGTATTATCAACTTATGAATATAAATATTTCTAACATTATATATATTAAATAAATATAATTTAAATAAATATGCAACAGTTGATAAGAGACTAAATTCACATACGCAATTTTGTAACGCTTATATTTCAATAAATTGCGACAGCAAACAAGTTAAGAGATTTACTTAAGTTGTAATGCTGGATGAGTTTCAGCCGGAAACTATTAACATAATTTACAAGGCAGTCATAAAATGGATGCAGCAAATGCTTTATGCAAATTGTTTACGTTTGCCAAGCTAACAACACAGCAGCAGCCACAACAACAATAATAATAATAACAATAATAATACTTCATACGGTAGTATGAAGTAAAAAAGAGAGCAGCCCAAATGTATGCAATGGATTTTTTCACAGCATGCATACGAGTCGCAAGCGGAAGGAAAAAGGAGACCAGACCAGTAAGCAAATGCTTACGAGATAATACTAAATGCAAGCAGAAAATGCAAGAAGAGAACACAACAGCGAAGTGTCTGGGGGAACAGGTCCCCATCGCGTGTGTGGATACTCAGATATTTATATGCAAAACCGCAAAACAAATTTTGGCTGCGGCAAAATGCACTTTGCCAAGTTGGCAGCTTGGCAAACAAATGAACTCGAACTCCAGCTTGAACTAAGGGACTCGAAGCGCCCAGATTCAGAGCTGTTACACATGGTATAAATAGAGGAGAGTGGCTCTACTTTTGTTTTACAAGCTGCAGCTGCAATCTCAGCAGTTGGGCAACTGTGTGGCTGCATTTTTTTTATTCGCTTCAAGTATTTTGAACTTCATTGGTAAAGAAAGTGCTGGCAAGTTGCCCAGCTCTATCACCTCTCTCTCTCTCTCTCTCTCTCTCTCTCTCGCTTTTGGGTCTGCTGTTGCCTTCGACAATGTAATCGCTTGTAGGACAACGCCAGCTTGCATTTAATGGCTCAATTCACGGATCTTGATTGATTGAGCTGCGATGGAGAACTCATTAAGAACTTTAATTAAATTGCATTGAAACCAATAAAAAAGAAGAAAAGAAAACTCATTATTCATAACGTTTATTATAAAATAACAAAATCTTGCAGCTGCCACATGCAAAGAATAGGCTAGCAAGTTACTCTGTAAATTATGATCATCAACAATAATAAATTTAACAAATTTCGCAATATTTTAAAAATTTATTTGTATTTTAAAGCAAAAAAACTCGTGTTAAATATTATAATTTATTTATTTATTTATATTCTTACTTATTTATATTTTGAAAATTGTATATCAATTATTAATAACTTAATTTAAATTATTTATTTTAAAAGGAAAATAATATAACACATCAATCTTTTTAAATAAATTAAGCACTTAAGAAAATTGAGCATAGAATTGTATAAAATTCTTTAAATTTATTTCTCTCTTAAAACTAAGAATAATTAATGTTAAATATAATAATTAATAATAATTAAATTATATTTTTATGTATATATTTATTATTATTTTTATTAAATATAATTAAATAATATACCCCATCAACATTTTTGTACAGGGTAGTAAAACAAAATATGTGCGAAAATGTGTCAGAAAGTGAGCGAAAACATAAAACATGGCAACACGACCAACGTAGTAGGGAGAGCGGAGTGCGGAGTGCGGAGCGTGGAGTGAGGGGTGGGCGGGCATTGAGAGATGAGGGCGGCAGCTGCTGCTCGACACTTTCTCACTTTCATGAATTATGCTACGTGCTTGTCAGCTTCAACTTGAAGTCCTCTTGCAACGCTTAGCTCCTGTTGAACGCTCTCTGCAGTGGCTCAGGGACTTGTAGGTGCAACTGGCAACTGGCAGCTTGGCAGGTGGCAGGTGGCAGTTGGCAGCTGTTGCTGCGGCTTCGTTTAGACTGTGTTTAACATATTAATAAATGATTGTGACAAATGCATATCTGCAAATGCTGTAAATGCGATGCTCTAGCTAGCAATGTATTCAGTATTCATGGCCTACTTTGAGGTGTTGAGCTGGAGCGTTGAGTGTTCTATGAAAGTGCAGCTTAACAAAGAGTTCAATAATTTCGCAGGCAAAGCTGATCTCTCTCTCTTTCTCTCTCTCTATCTGTCTGTCTGTCTCTTGCTCTACCTCTCTCCATCTATGTTTAATTACAATCATGTTTATGTCAAAAGCCAGTTGGACATGGCACAAAGTCAAACATATCAAGTTTGCTGCCTCCTCATACGCACAATTTATTCATAAAGTCATTTGTCTCACAGCACTCGGCTGACTCAGACCCCAGACATCTTGCAGCTGTAAGACACGCAATTCCCAATGCATTCGATAGCTGAATTAATCATGCAATAGTCGCTCTATCAATTTACTCACTCGCACACACTTGCACACAGTCGCACACACTCGCACACCCCGTTGAACAATCAACAGTGCTCAATCTCCATTAAATGCTCAATTGCTCAAAATGCAGAATGCAAATTGCACGCAGGGTGAAAATCAGGTAGACATTACTCATACGCCATGTCAGCGCATTGGCAGCGTTGTCTTTTCACAACGCACAACGTACTCGCTGTAAGGTAAGGTAAGTAAATTTATTTCAAACAATTATGTAGCAATTAACAAACCGATGCCGGCAATTAAAGGTAGTCTGAAGCGTTGAGTGGCGGTGGAGGGGGCTGTATAATTGCACGGCGTGCTGTGCATTATTTATACGATATTTCACTGCTCGACGCCTTATGCCTTTCCTGGTAGAGTCGTGCAAACCGAGCAACTGCATTGCAGGTATGCCAACCAATTTTAAGTATTTTAATTTTTCAATAATTCAATTTCGGTTTGTGCCAAGTGGCTGTCGTCGTCGTCGTCATTGCCGCCGCGTTTTATCCATATTCAGCTGTCTTTCAGATTAAGTATGCGCCGTGTGCGCCGTCCATGTGTTGCGTGACTCTTTTGTTTGCCAGCATGCTCATAAATTATTTTCAACGCGCATTTAAATTACAATTTGTAATGCGAGCACTTGGATGCCTGTCTCTCACTTACTCTCCCACTCTCATTTGCTCTCCTTCTCTCTCTCTCTCTCTCTCTCTCTCTCTCTCTCTCTAGACCTGGCCCAAGTATCCTGTGGCGAGCTGTGGCACCTACGCTCACTCTGAGGCCATTTGCTTGCAACCATTTCCGGCCACCGCAACCACTTCACAAATTAAGTTGTCAACAATTTTAACCATATCGCGACCATATAATCTTCACACCTAAATTATTTATGTAAAAAGCCTGCTCACACACACATACACACACACACACACACATACACACACATTCACACTATGCCCACAGTCGTCGCGCCGCCTCGTGTCGCTCGGGCAATAAAACGTTTTGTGTGTTGTTGTTGCTGTTGCTGTTGTTGCTGTCGAGTCTTTTGTTTAATAAATTATGTAAAATGCGCCAAATTGAATTTGAAATTCATACAGACTTTTGCTGGTTATGGGAATTAAGATATGTCGACAGCCAGACAATGGCCCAGACAGACTGACAGACAGACAGACAGACAGTCCGACATGAAGTCGCATCGTTTTCAGCCATAACACGTAAACTTGGTTAACATATGTTTCTCCGCCTCTGTCTGTGTGTGTGTGTGTGTGTGCTTGTTTTATTTTATCTACACACTCGCTTATATTTGTTTGCCCACACAACAATTGCCTTGTTTATAGCTTTGCGACTGACTTTTCAACATTCTAAATTAGGTTCAGATTAATTTTAAATTATTTATAAGTCTTGAGTTTGTTGAGTTTAATTATTAAAAGCAAATAACATTGATTTATATTGTTAATTTCGTATATTCATATAATAGATTATAAGTTTTATACTATGCAGCAGGCAGATAGCCGTGCCGATGTCCCATCACTACATTGTGCTTGCATACTTCCATCTCGCTCTGCCTTTACAGCATATAGGGAACGATCGAGATAGTGATCTCGCTCTTGCAGAGTGCCTTGGATATGGCAGAGTGAGAATAGCGTGGATTGGTCGATGGCAAGCAATGGAATAACTAAAAGATCTCGCTCTGCCTTTACAGGATAAAGGGAACGATCGAGATAGTGATCTCGCTCTTGCAGACTGCCTTGGATCTGAGAGAGTGAGAATAGCGTGGATTGGTCGATGGGAAGCAATTGAATAAGTAAACGAATAGCGAAGTATTTAATCAATAAAGCGATTACATTAATTACTCTATTATTAAGAAAATATACAAAAACAAATGCAACTTTGAACTATTATTATTAAATTTGAGTCTCTTAGCAATTGCTTGCCAAACTGAAATTATACCTCATCTGACTCTATCTCTCTTTTATTTTCTGATATTAGCACATTTATATTGGGATTCGCACAGTATTATATATTTATTTCCTTTTTATATAAGGTCTTTATCTTTTTATTTTTTTTATTTATGCACTTTCAATTGTCATCATAATCAAATAGTCAAAATCATAATGTTTCTCTGTGTTTATTTACTTTAAAATCAAAACAATACTTTATTAATTAAACATCAGCAAAACTTTACAACTTCTGTGACTTTTGCATATTAAATATATGTGCATTTTCTTGGTAACTTTGTATAAATCCCTGTCACTAATAGCACTTCAAAATGTAGCAAAACAATATTGTATAAATTACTAATATAATTGATGTTTTACCCACCATTTAGCACATACAATTTATAGTTATTAACATAAGCTTTGTCTCTGTCTCAAAACTAAATTATTAGTTGAACATAAACCCAACTTTATGTAATTGTTCAATGACTTTCATAATCTACACTACTTTATTTTCTAGCACATCTAAGTCACTCTCTCTAAGTCTCTCTCTCTCTCTCTCTCTCTCTCTCTTTCCATTTCTCTCTCTCTCTCTCACACACTCTCTCTCTCTCTCTCTCTCTGTATAAATCTCAAGTCTAATGTCCGGCAAGCTGCAGCACATCACAACAAAATTATGAGCCAAACTTTCGCCATAACTGTCTTAACTGCCGAGTCTAATTCAAAGAAGCGAAATCACAGCCAAGAGCAAGCAGACTGCATATAAAAATTAATGGAGCTGCATTGTGGGTTGGAGGGAGATTTGGAGAGGGTGTGTTTCAAAGGCGAATTATATGGCTAAAAGTATGCAAGCATAAACATAATTTACATCAAGTGATGGCCATCAAAGCAAGGACAAGCTGAAAGTCCTTTGCGCGCAAATCACAAAACTTGAATTCGTGAAAATAATAATTAGGCCCAGTCGAGCCTCCCTTTCCCGGCCGTGTCCTTGTGGTTCCACTAGAACAAAAGAAACCGCACTCAGAATTGCAAATGAAGTGTGAACAAGAGTTTTTGCTTGGCTCACTGTCTTTCTGTGTGTGCGGGTGTGCTGGTGTGCGGGTGTGTGTGACAACAGAGAGACCCACAAAAATGTGTCTTTTGAGAGACGTTATTAAAAGTTTTTCTTTTGCATTTTGGCTCCTTTAACGTCGGCCACATTTTTCTGTTGGCCGTCATTTACATTAACAGCCTTTCATCCAGTTTCAGTTTGTTGGCCGCAAAATATCAAAATGAAATTGCTGCATAATTTGTACTTTCCGCATTTTTATTTGTGTTTGCACAATGTCGCCACAGAAAGTTTTCTATTAATTTTTGGACCCCCAGCTCCTAGCCGGTTGTCATTTTGGACGGGAAGCGGCAGCGCAAAGTGTAAATAAATACGAGTAACGAATGCGGCCAAAAACAGTTTCTTATCTAAGCGACCAACGAAGCGCAAACTTAAATTAAAATGTTGGCAGGACATTTGCTGAATTATTCAGTAACTTTTTGGTCGACTGCTGGCAACTCTTTTACTTTTTCTTCATCCTTTCTTTTTCTTCTCTCTTGTATTTATTTGCGGCCAATTGCCTTTTGTGGCCAGCAAATGTAAATTTCTTGGCTCGCTTTCTGTTGCCTCGTCTCTCTCTCTCTCTCTCTCTCTCTCTTCGTCTCATGACGGTTTCTAAAGTCTGTTGGGTCTCTTCTAGGTGCTGGAGTAATTAAAAATCAACAAACATCATAGAGTTACTTATTTTCGTGTTGACAATCCACTTTCTAAGTGTGGTCGGCACGTGCTGATTTTTGTTAAAAATAACTCTACAATTTCTGATTAATGATTATTTAACATTTCCATTTCTTGCTAATAGATGAATTGATTCCCTCTGCTCAAATATTAGCTCATTTCTCAAAGACTCGAAAGTCTTTGTTTATATTGTTTGAGTCACAACATTTGTTATTTAAAGATTTTCTTAAGTGTTTGCTTCTCGTTTAGTGCTTGAGCTAAAACATTTTCAGTAGCATTTCAAGTGAGATTCATGACATTTACATCACAATTTCACTCAGTTTGATTATAAATTTATTCAATTTTCAACATGCCAAAAGTTTAAATTTCACTTAAATTATTTAAGTAAATTTTTATTGAGGTCACTGAACGCATGCTTTATGCATGCTGCTCCACACTCCCCTCTGCTCACTCCACTTTCAATTTTAACAAGTAAAAACTTCTTATCGAAATATCTGCAGTTAAACTGCTTAATTATTTATACTAATGGGACGCTTTGCATTTAAGTTGCAGCTTGGCGTAGTTAGTGTGAGGGCGACTTTAATTTTTAATATATTTTTAAAGTCTAATGAGTAACAGTAGTAGTAGATGCAATTTAAGTAAGCATAAGTAGGAATTGTAGTAGATAAACCTTTAAAGTACATATAATGAGAGAGAGAGAGTAGAAGGAATTATAATGGAAGAAGTAGAGGTAGTACTAACAGTAGTAGTAGTAGTAAATGTAGTAGTAGTAGTAGTAGTAGTAGTAGTAGTAGTAGTAGTAGTAGTAGAAGTAGTAGTAGTAGAAGTAGTAGTAGTAGAAGTAGTAATAGTAGTAGTAGTATTAAAAGTAGTAAAAGAATTGGTTGTAGTAATTAAAGAAGTGGTATTAGTAGTAGTAGTGATATTAGTTGTTTTTGTTGTATTAGCAGAAATAGTAATAGGAGTAGTAGTAGTAGAGTACGTAATTATAATAAATAGTGGTAGCAGAGTAGTAGTAATAGTAGTAGTAGATGTCATTTTAGTAAACATAAGATAGAATAGTACTAGGTAAGTTTTTAAAGATCAATTAATGGGCAGTAAGAAAAGAAGGAATAACAATGGAGGAAGTGGAAGTAGTACTAACAATTGTAGTTGGAGAAAAAAATAGTAGTAGCAGTAGGTTGTGCTTACAGTATTAGTAGAAGTAGTAACTGCAGTAGTAGTATATACATTTTCAAATTATAATGAGTATAATGGTGGTAGAAGTAGTATTAGCAGTAGTAGTAGAAGTAGAAAAGGTAATAGAAACAGTAATAGTAGTAGTACTAGCAGTAATAATTGTAGAAAAAGTCGAAGTAATTGTTGGAATAGTAGTTGTAGTTGTCTATTTAGTTGTTGTAGTAGCAGTAGTAGTATTAATAGTAGTAGATATGATTTTAGTAGTAGTGAAAATAGTAATAGTTGTAGTATTAGCAATATTAGTAGTTGCTAAAATTGAAATAGTGGCAGTATTAGTAGAATAAGTTTTACTACTTTTAGTAGTTATTTAAGCAGTAGCAGTAATAGTAATTGGAATGATAGTAGTATAGTAGAGGTATTAAAAGTAGTATAACCAGCTTTAGTAGAATTTATTAATACTTCGTACAACTCTGCGAAATGACAATGAAAGTCAATCAATTTTCGATGCCTTTTTAATGAAAATAATAATAATATATATGAAATAAAATATATAATAATATATATGAAACTTCTTTTTCTTACAACTTGTCGATATAGCAGAGAAAACGATCTGAAGTTGATTTTTGGAACTGTGAGCCCTTTTACTGCGTGCTGTCAAAACGTTTAAGTTAAATTGTCATAAATTTCAGCAAGGGTCTCTCTGACTTTTCGTCTCACTCTCTCTATCATTCATTCACTCTCTCACACTCTCTCTCACTCTCTCTCTCTCTCTAAGGTGTAAAGCAGCAGCCGACAGGCCGTAGACATAAAAAATTAATGGCATCGCTCCATCGGGATCAGGTTTAGAGTGAATTTCGAGTTTCAGTCGATACAAGAGCTAAACGACAGAGGCCAAGAAGTCAACTTCTGCCTTTTCACTTTTGCCTTGCCCCGTTGGGCATAATTTTGCAATTGCAGGCACATGTGGCACACTCACTCCACTCCATCTCCATCTCCAACTCCCATTTGGATGCCACACGCTGTGGCACGCCCACTTCAATCAGACACAATGGCTCACACAGCTGCTGAGCATGAAACACATTTAACCACGGTCAGTTAGGCTACGCAGTCTGGCAACAGTGCCTACACCGGCCACGCCCACACACCGCCCATTTGCACACTGCCCTACTTGTTATTTATATTATGAGCACTCAGAGTTGTTGGCTCATTGTCATAAATTTCCTCAAGTGTTTGCTCAGTGGTCTTCTCCCACACAGAGAAAAAAAAGAAGAGAAGAGACGAGAAAAACCCATTGGAAAGCCAAAGATTTGGTCGGCTGTGTGGAAAATGTTTTCCTTTTTGCTCCAACCTCCCCCTCGCTATGTCCTTGCAACGTTTTTCTCATGTTTGCCAGCGGCTTAAGGGCTTTTATAACGCTCTGAAACAACAACAATCAGCGCCTCTTGGCCAATTTAATAAATTCCATAAATTGTTTATATTTCGCCTTGACTTGAAGTGTGTGAATGTATGTGTGCGAACACACGTATGCATGTATGCTACTCTGTGTGTGTTCTTCTTTTTTGGAGTGTTTAGCTTGTTGTGAGTTGTTTCTCTGTTCGAGCTCGGCTTTGTTTACATTTCAAGTCAAGCAGATTGCCCAGCAAGCGCACAATGTCACAGCAGACACAGTAACAACAGCAGCAAATACAACAGCAACAACAACAACTCAAACAACTGTTGACTTCAAAAAAGTGTTGCATACTTTTGAGAGTGCTTCAAGCCTAAACATGTGTGCACGCACACCAAGAAGCAGCGCGGAGGAAGCAGATAGATTGCGATACAGTCTGTGTGAATGAAAGAGACGGAGATAGAGAAATCGGAAGAGAGACGGCGTCGATAAATCAATATAATACAAAATAAATATTAACCATAAATTCTAATTTTAGCTATAAAATATAGCACTTTAATCGACTTGAGAGTCAAGTTTCCATTTGTATTGAGATATTTTATAAATATTGAACTGAAAACCTTAAATATATTAAATTTATGAATATCGAACTAAAAACCTTAAATATACATATACAGCTTTTAAACAATATAGGATAAATGGCAACTGAAAATATAAAAATCTTCACTTCAAGCCACTGCAATGAATAAAACTTATAAATAAATATTTAATCTATTTCTGAAATTTTTATTTTCTGTTCTAATATGAAATTCTAGACAAATAGATAATATTTTTGTATTAATACATATAATTTTGATAACAATTTAATAAATAGAAAAAATTTACTACAATAAATATGAAAATTTAAAAAGGTGAATATTATACACAATTTAACATGCATTAAATTGTAACATTTTTATAAATAAAATATTTATTATTAATACTTACAATTTAAATGACATATGAATATAATAATAAATACTACAAAATATATTACCATTTATATAAATTTTTAAAATTAAGTAATATTAATTTAAACATAAATAAACTATTTACTATAATTAATACATATAAAGTTATTAACATATTTACAATTTAAATCAGAAATATAATAAATATATAATATTATATATTAAAAAAATGTTTATTTATAAATTAAATATTATTTTTATTGCTACATATAATTTAAATGACATATTAATAATGTAATATATACATATATAATATATTATATTAAATATATAATTATATTAATATAATATTATTTATTATCATTATTAATTAATTATAATTACAATATTTATTTACAGAAATGTTATATTTTCAAAAATAAAATATTCATTGCAATAAATACATAACATTTTAATAAGTTATTTACAATTTTAAAATTTTTATAAAATATATACTAATAAAATTGCAAACAAGTAGTTAATATAAATAATTAAAAAGTTAAATGTTTATAAACAATACATTTATTTTGCTGCTCGAATATTTCAATAAATTACTCAATATTTATCCATGTTCAAAACATATTGTTCACTCGCATTTAATCTCATCGAAATAATGCAATTAGTTGACATTTTCTTAGTCCAATATTAATATATTGAGTTTAATCCCAATTTACTCGTGCTCACGAACTCAAAGCCAACCGGAAACAAAGGAAATTGTGTGAAAAGGCAGAACTTTAAGTAAGAACTTCATTGGCCATTTCTAATAGCAGAGCAAGAGCAGACAGCTCTCAAAACGGCACCAATTTAATTACACCTCGGGGCAGATAAGGACATGGATACGGACGTACACATTCATTTGCACCTTGAACAAAAAACTTTTGAATACGTTGGCTGGGCTGGAAGTTGTGTCCTCGTACTCGAACTGCGAGCCAAAACCAAAACACTAAGCGCATAATCTTGTAAACTTGGCAAAAATGCTTCAAATGGCATAACTAAAATAAGCAGCGGCATAGACAAAGCGCCTACAAGTCGAAGGAGACGACAACCAGCACAGGCATAGAGAGCAGGCATGTAGGAGGACGGGGGCAAGGAGGGAAACGCATAGGGACCCAAAGGGCATACCAGATTCGGAGCAAAGTTGTTGCCTAAGAGTTGGTGGAGAGTGCAAGTGCTTGATGCAAATTATTTGGCCTGGAGGTTAACTAGGGTCGTTTAGCAAATGCCTAATACACAAAAAGACAGAGCTTACACACACACACACACACACAGACATAGACAGCCAGACACAGTCACACACAGACACACACACATATATAAACATAGACTCAGAGTGAGTTTTTATGAGCGCTCTGCATTGGCATTCATAAGAGGGAGTAAAACATTTTTCTAGGCGAACTGCAAGGGATTTGGGTGGCAGCCACACACACACACAGACAGTCTGGTTCAGTTGCTAGCCTACTACGTACCCACTACAACAGCTGAACTCCCCCAACAACAATGACAAGTACAATAAATGCCTTTCAACTGCGGTTTCACATGCACTTGAAGTGAAGTGGGGCGACTCTGTTGAGGCAATGGGATGAGCGGACTGGGAAGCGGTGTGGAGTGAGCGTGGAGTGAGCGGGGAGGGGAAGGGAAATGCCTCATAAGCCCGAAGTGCAATTTGAAGTGATGTGCCTCGGCACGAGTATGAAGTATGATAGTTTGAGTGTGGATATGAGTAGATCCAAGTATTCACACCCTCGCCTTGTGGCTTTACTTAGTTTTGGACTTCGTCCCGGTCATGTTAGGCTGCTCTTAATGAAACTTTATCCCTGGAGTGTTAAAAGTCTTGCCATCTGCTCATCTGCTCATCTCCTCATCTGCTCATCTTTTCTGTTAGGCAGCTGCAACAGCCTTAAACGAATCTCCTCCCTCTCCTCGCCTTCTCGCCTCTTCGGCTCTAGTCTCTACTTGCATCTGTACCAGAGTAAGCTCGTGTGTGTGTATGTGTGTGTGTGTGTGCATGTGTGTGTCTTGTGGTTGCACTTCATTTTCTGGGCACAACACGCTCCATGTACTTTTGTGGCAGCTTTAGCTCCGTAAAAATGATGTTGCAAGTGAGCAAATGGTGTTGTGCAGCAAATTTTATTGCATTTCAATATTTTTTTTAATTTTTAAACTGAGCTCTTTATTTTATAAATATAATACAAATATAAAAAATTAAATTTCCTTTTTTTTAAATTAAATTTCCAGCGAATTTGTTAATATATTAATGAGAACTTATTAATATTTTAAGTTTCTATTTAGGTTTTCTACATATTTAAAATATATATATATATATATATATATATATATATATATATATATATATATATATATATATATATACACTTATGATATAAAAATAATAATGAACTTCTATAGTTAAACAATAATTATAAATGTAATATACAAATGTTATGAATATACTTTATATTAATTTAAAAAATGTATAAAAAATTTTAATAAAAGTAAAAATAAATAAATACAAATAAATACAAATATAAAAAACAAATTATAATAACGATACTGAAATACGTTAACTTTAAACCGAATTTAATTTATAATTATTGTGAATGATTTATTTAAATAAATTTAAATTAATAGAACTATAAACTAAAA
Source organism: Drosophila macrospina (assembly GCA_035042075.1). Lineage (NCBI taxonomy): Eukaryota > Metazoa > Arthropoda > Insecta > Diptera > Drosophilidae > Drosophila > Drosophila macrospina. Next base: position 1,461,084 of record JAWNLW010000359.1, read on the forward strand.
CTGAGTCTTCGTATATTCTGTATTAAATTAATTAAAAATATATTTATTGAAATTTTTCATTTAATTTAAATGTGCTCACTTTTTAATATTCTAAGAGGATATTTAATAAAATATTTTAAACAACAAAAATAATTTATTTATTGTATTTAAAAGAATGAATTTTTTTAAAAGATTACAAATTAAGGATAACATAGCTTTTAATTGAAAAAAATACAATCAAATTTAAATTAATTAAAAATATATTCATTTACATTTTACATTTTAAAGCAATTTAAATTTAAAGATTACTACGCAAGCATGTTTACTTTAAGTTATTAAAGTTGTAAATATGATAAAGACTACGCTTTAAAAATAAAGTAATAAACAAATTTAAATTAATTAAAAATATTTTCTTAATATTTATTTTATTAAGTACATTTTATTTATTTAACAATTTAAATTTAAAGATTGCTACGCAAGCATGTTTACTTTAAGTTATTAGAGTTGTAAATATGATCAAGACTACGCTTTAAAAATAAAGGAATAAACAAATTTAAATTAATTAAAAATGTATTCATTGAAGTATTCGAAACTTTCTAATTTGCCTGCCAATCCGTTAACACTTGCCAACTTAAACGTACTCATTCAGCCAGCCAAGCAACTAACCAGCCAATCGAGAACTTATTCTGGCCACATTCACACACACATGCTTAACTTGCAGCTGAATGAAAAACTCAGCACAATTGCAAAACAAGCCATAACAATATTTACTTAAGGTTAAGAGCTGTAAAACCCCATTTAAAGCATTGCAATGCTTGCAGGTAACACACACACACACACTCACACACACACACACACATAGAAAACCCCAAAATGGAATGGAATAAAACATCAACTGCAATTAGTTGAGCAATCGATTGAAGTAAGTAATAAAGTTCTAGGCTGCCAGCAGCGTTTGCTGCTGATTGACTAACAAACAACAATAGCAACAATAGCAAGAGCGCAAAAATCAAAACAACAACTCTATTTTCTAATGTGGCCTTAACAAGAAACAACCCCGCACCGCACACCTCAGCCCACCTCTCACACCACACACACCTTCATACCCAATATGTGCGAGGCACTTCAGCGAAAGAGAAGTGAAATCTTAATTAAGATTGATATGTTTACGAGTGTGTGTGTGTCGGTCTGTGTGTGTGTGTGTGTGTGTGTTGGTATCATGCCAAGTTGCCTGACTGCTTGCCAGAAGTCAACCACTTCCTTTACCTCCTCACTTCCATTTGATTTGACTGACACTCGCCTGTCTACCTCACCTTTTCTGAGGGAGTTGCCCTTTTGCCGTGCTCTCAGCTCGATTTTCGTTTTCATTTTCGACTCTCGAAAAAGTTGATACGTTGCCGTTGTTGCTTGTGTGGCTCACAACTGGTCATTGGTCAATCTGCCACACGAATTATTTATGACATTCGATTTGGCCAAGTTTTTCTTTTGGCTTTTGCAGTAGTAGTAGCAGTATTAGCGTAATTAGTCCATGCAATTGACATTATACCCCCAAAAAAAAGGAACAACAACTTGAGTTGATTCATTTAACGATTTTAGATTTCTTTTTGCACATTTTATTTTGTGCTCTGACACAATTTCTGCAGTTGAATCGACTGCAAAGCTCTGATCTCAGAACAAAGCGAAAAACTGATTGACAGGCTGCCAACTTCCGCTTGAGCTCGGCAAGGTCCGTGTGTGTGTGTGTGTGTGTATATGAGTGGGTGTGTGTGTGTGTGTATGCAAATTGCACTGTGCTGTTGAGAGGGGAGTGTGCGGGGCAAACTGTTTATCAACACTGCGGTTGGCAGGCCTTGGTTGAGTTGGTCAGCCGCAACAACGACAACAACAATTTAAGCACTGAAATTAATCGCTATAACAAATACTCTTACTGCAGCTGATTATTGTTTAATTCTGATATATTATATATATTATAATCTGTTATAAATTATAATTATAATTATATAATATTATATATATTTTTGCGATTTCTTTTGGACAGAGAATGTTAAAGACAACTCTTTCACTCTCTCTCAACCCATTTTACCTACCTCAGATTTATCTTAATTTTGCAACATTTACAGCTTAACTTTGTAAACAAATCTAACAATAATATTGCTTAAATTCTGAATTGAATGTTTTCGGCATTTCTTGGCTGTCAACAATGTTGCTGGCAATCAATAAAATTCACTGATTATTGTTTAATTCTGATATATTATATATATTATAATCTGTTTAAATTATAATTATAATTATATAATATTTCCATATTTTTGGGATTTCTTTTGGGCAGAGAATGTTTAAGTTGATATATTATATATATTATAATCTGATAGCAGATAATGATTAAGACAACTCTCACTCTCTCTCTCTCTCTCAATCTATTTTACCTACCTCAAATTTATTTAAAATTTGCAACATTTACAGCTTAATTTTGTAAACAAATCTAACAATAATATTGCTTAAATTCTGAATTGAATGTTTTCGGCATTTCTTGGCTGTCAACAATGTTGCTGGCAATCAATAAAATTCACTGCTCGTTGCAACTCTCCTGCAATTCGTGTAATCCCAATTACAATCACGGCGAATCGTTCGCTCGCTTCAGCATATTTCAATAAAAGCAATTAAATTTTCTATTAACGACATCAACTGTGACAAATGCGGTGTGTGTCGGGCAGGACGGCAACGATGATAACAACAACAGTGCCCCTCCCCCCAAAAAAAATACAGTCAGGCTACAAAACAACATCATCATGATTGCGATTGCGATTGCGATTGCAATTGCGACAGCCAACCCCATCATCATCATCATCATCATCATCATCATCAAAATCAACAAGCAGCAGCAGCAGCAAGTGAAGGAGAGTGTTGAGAAAGAGTGGGCAGGGGGAAGAGGGAAGGGAAGCGCGCATCATCTACAAAAACAATCAAAACCGGGCAGCGGCAATTGCCGGGAGTTCGGGAGTTGGCCTGGAAGTTCATCAAACTGCTCGGCAAAAAAAAAAAAAAAAAACACACACACAACACAGCCAAAAGGGGGAGAAGAGCTAGCTTCAACTATGTATGTATGCATGTAGCTACAACATCCACACACACACACACACACACACACACATAGACAACTACATGTGCGCGTTATTGTTATTGCTTTTGTCCAGAAACGCCCCGAAAAGCTCATGGAGCAGGATGCGTTCATTTCGAGCATTGCCGGAGCAGCCGGCAGCAGTTGGAAAACCAAAAGAAAAGCTAAAAAAAAAAAAAGAAAGGAAAATGATGCCTGTAATTTTGTTGTTGTTGTTGTTGTTGGCCCCACGCCAAAAACTCTTCATCATCAAAAAACATGAGAGCGTTGTAAAATTAACATAGAGCGAGAGCTGCAAAAACAAGTGGGCGTTGTATATTGCCGGCCTGTGGGCGTGCCACAGATGTGCAGCGAATTAATGGAAATGCTATCACTTCAATGCCATGTCGTAGTGCATTCATGGGCTACAGCAGCAGAAGAAAATAGAGCAAAATAGAGGATATTACAAGAGCCTATGATACTCCGACCTGATGACTTAGTTAAGCTAAGCTTTAACACATCGAAAAGCTATATATTATAAGAGTTATTATTATAAATTATAAAGAGTTATTATTACTAATGTTAGATATATAAGTATATAATTAAATAATTACTTGAATTATTAGACTCTGTAGTTAAAAAGTAAAGAGTCTATTAAGTTTGTCAGAAGGATAATGTGCTTAACAGGCAGAAGAAGTCATCTCTGATACTATAAAGTATATATATGCTGGATTAGCAACAACAACCTTAGCACTTAGATCTGAGAGACTATAAGAGTTAGACTTACAAAAAGGTAGAAGATTGTCTCACAATACAAAATGAATAAAGGAAAGAATATAGAGGGAAGTAGAAGAAGAGAGCAGCTTGAACAAATTAAAACAAACAATTGGTGGAAATGTGAGTCTTGGTTTTCTCCTTAAACTTATTAGATTGTCTATTTATAATATGTTTAATTTTTCTGCTGGAACATTCAGCTGACTTTAGCCTTTCTTAGATTCAAGCATCATCTAAATATTTATATGTAAACTTAATTAAACTTATGTGTTATTATTTTACTAACTAATAATGGTTAAATAATATTTATAAAAAAAGTATAATACTCCAAATGTAATTGGAATTATAATATTACAAATATTTTATAATTAAAATATTAAAAACAAATAATACATAAATGTAATAATTAAAAAATAAAATACTCTACATTAAGCTAGAATTATATTAACAAATAATATATAAATGTAATATGTAAAAACAACATTCTACATTAAATTAGAATTAAAACCATACTAATAAATTATATATTTAATACATTTAATAATACTAACAAATAATATATAAAAACACAATATTCTACATTAATTGGGAGTTATAATAAAACACATATTGTATAATTATAATAACAAATTATATATAAAATATATTTAATATACTATAAAAATACAATTTTATACTCAAGATTAGAAACATAACAAAACATATGTTTAATATTTATACTAATAAAAAAATATAAGAAACATATTGTTTTAATTAATTTTGATAAATTTATTAATAATAAATACTTTATAAAATAAATATAATATATAAGAATTATAAAATATTCTATATTAAATTACAATTATAATATTATAAAACCACTTTACGTAAATGAGTTTTAGTGCAACAAACAACTCTTGATTAGACTTAGTACATTCTTAAACACATTTGTACCCTCTTATATAAGTTTATTTTATATTAATCTAAAGTCAAACATAAACAGAACTCCCCTCGAAATCCTCCTCTCTCTGTAACTTTTCCTCAATTTCTTAACAATTTTCTACATTCCAGGAAATATGAAATTCTTGTCTCTTTAAAATGCCACAGGTTGCTCAAGCTCAAGTTGAAATTGTTGAAAACTTAAGCATTAAATTGGAGATATTAACAACACAAATTGTGTTGACATTTAGCTTGTTCATATTATCATATCTGCAATAATATTTAAGCGTAATTCAATTTTGCTCCTTTGTCAATTGCATTAAGCTGACACTAAATTCCAATTGGACAGCATTTTGTGGCGCACATTTCACTAAAACTCAATCAACTATAAGCATTAAAGTAACGCAACAAAGCACAAAAAAAAAAAAAAAAAAGGAAAGGTTCAACGGTTTACTTTCCGGACAATTAAATAAACACAATTTTCAAATTATATTTAAACTACAGGCTGGCATGTGAGCTGCTGCGAGTGGACATTGGAAAGAACGAATAGACGGAAGCGTGGCAGCTTAACTTCCGGTCAAAAACACACACACCCACAGACATACACACATACCATACCCAATTCACACTTGAACCCTCAACTTTGACCGGCACGTCCGGCAAAGTGTGAAAAGCCGACGAAATGTTGTTATCTAAATGCGCAAAGAACTTTTGAACCGAAAGGATAACACAAGGATGCCAAGACTGAAGCTGAGGCTGAGGCTAAGCCCTAAAAGACAAAAGGCACACGCTGAATGCGCTTATTAGAATCCTTTTAAAACTGTAACAACTCAGCAGCTCTACGGCTCTGCGGCTCTTCGTCTCTCCAGCTCTCCGGCTCTTCAGGCCTAGTCGTTGTCGTAGTCGTTGTCGTTGTCCGGGGCACAAAATCAATTAAGTCGAATACTTCCTTGAGGATAATTGCTTTCGGAAAGCGAACGCCGTCAGCTCAAAAACTTTCCACAATAAACTTCGGCTTCAATAACGAGTTAAGCGAACCGTTAAGGCCTAATGCCAATGGGATTTTTCCTTAGATTTTCATTCCCCTTTTTTGGGGCGTTTCTCTTCATTCTTTTTTTTGTTAAATATAAATTCGAATTATGTGCGTTAAAATTCGCTGGCCTAAATTGTTAAAGTTTAACAAGTAAGTTAATTAATTTGGTTGTTGTGAGCGCATTTCGAGTGATTTCGACTAAGTGATTTGTTAATTTGCAATAATAATACTATTGCAAAAGTTGCGCATACGCCGTGTGGGCCGCAATTAATGCTAATGAATGGCAGGCGAGGCATTTGCATTTGATTTCAGTTTGCCAGCTATTAGCGGTAATTGTAGACTTTTGAAAAGCGATTCAGCTGAGTGAAATTAGCCTTGCCCACTGGGCATAATTTTCCCCAAAAGAAAGCGACAGCGACAACACACAGACACACACACACACACACACATACACGTGCTATGTGTGGGCGTGGCTGCTCAGACAAGCTCTGATTGTTGGCCCCCCGCTCGGTAAACGAAAAACACCCACGTGTTTACAAGCGTTAAGCGGAGCCCCATTAAATGTTATGGCCAAGGCTGGAAGACATGGCCAATGGCCAATGGCTGCCAATGGCCAACCAGGTGATAAAGTGTCGAATGTGGTGTGGCAGCAAAATGACCAAGGCATTACAACTCCATCTCCGACTAGCCAAAAAGGAGCAGGACAAACTTTTTCATGCCCCATTTGCTTACAGCTTTTCGGCTCAAAGTCAAAATCGTTAAATAGGTGTGAAAGTTTGCCGTTATCATAGATAAGAAGTAGTTGAACTATGCACTTGAAAGTTAAAGGTTTAAATTGAAAAACTTACGGGCTGCCAATATGATTAAGTGAATATCTGTAAATTGAGTGAAAGCGGACAATGCCTTACCTGAAAGTAGAGGGAAAAGTAGATTAATTAGCAATATTTTTGATAGCAAAAGATAGCAAATATTAACAGGTATTAAATTATTATTATTATTAAATATATTTCATTAAATAATAAATACTAAATAATAAATAATAAATAACAAATAATAAATAATAAATAATAAATAATAAATAATAAATAATAAATAAGAAATAATAAATAATAAATAATAAATAATAAATAATAAATAATAAATAATAAATAATAATTAATAATTAATAAATAATAAATAATAATTAATAAATAATAAATAATAAATAATAAATAATAAATAATAAATAATAAATAATAAATAATAAATAATAAATAATAAATAATAATTAATAATTAATAAATAATAAATAATAATTAATAAATAATAAATAATAAATAATAAATAATAAATAATAAATAATAAATAATAAATAATAAATAATAAATAATAAATAATAAATAATAAATAATAAATAATAAATAATAAATAATAATTAATAATTAATAAATAATAAATAATAATTAATAAATAATAAATAATAAATAATAAATAATAAATAATAAATAATAAATAATAAATAATAAATAATAAATAATAGATAATAAATAATAAATAATAAATAATAAATAATAAATAATAAATAATAAATAATAAATAATAAAGAATAAAGAATAAAGAATAAATAATAAATATTAAATAATAAATAACAAATAATAAATAACAAATAATAAGTAATAAATAATAAATAATAAATAATGAAAAATACAAAATTAGTAATAAATTAAGTAGAGAGAGAGTATAAAATAGTATTATTATTTTATAGAATTACACTTTCAGTTCGAGCTGATATCGAACTTCACACCTGAGTTGCCTTGCATATCGTAGTCTGTTCAGGAGGCTGAGGTCAGCCACAAGCGTTAAGGGGTTGGAAAGGGGAGCCTAATGAACATAATATATGGGACAATGGCAAGGTGGATAATACAAGTAATGGCTGACCACGAAATGGACGTCGAGGCCACAATTAAAAAGCCCAAGAGCATAAAACAAAAGGGGCACTCGCTGCTTGAGCTTAAGTGTGAGTGTGAGTGTGAGCCTTGGGCTTTGAGCCTTAAGCATTAAGCATTAAGCCTTGTTGGCCTTAGCCCCATTGAGTCATTAATTTTAGTATTGCAATGTCAGTTGGCGTTTGGGGTAAGTTGTATTGTTCACATCCACATCGATTAGTGTCCAGGGCGCATTGTGTGCCACTGACAGGCTGACAGTCATGTCCACATCTATTATTTTCAAGTTAACAATTGGCCAGGACATGGCACGCCCACAACTTAAACAGTAAAATAGCAAAAACAGAGAGAGAGAAAAAAAAGGGGGGCGACCCATTGGACTCAACGTTAAAAACTGCACAAATGCCATCCTACAAGTTGCTTCCTTCCGTTTGTGAAAGCAAACTCCCCTTCATTTTACCAGCACCAATCCCCCCCCCCTCCCACCAACGCACCTATTCTAGCTCCTGTTGAGGTGCCCCATTGTTTAGGGCTTGTCCGGTTCCCTACACTTGCCCTCAGTAATATCTTTAATGTCTCTCGCGTTGGCGAACCGTGTGTCCAGCGGAAATGACAACGACAGTGGCAATTACATTGTTGCATGACACAAATAGTGTTGGGCGACAACAACAACAACAATAGTAACAACAAGAGCAACAAGAACAACAATGTTAGCTACAACAAGCATAATAAAAAATAAAATTTGCTGGCATTGTCCAACAGTTTGCTTGCCACAGCTCTCTGCCACCATATGCCACGCCAAGTTGCACGTTGGATAAAAAAAAAAACAAAGTAGAAATAGAATAAGGGAAAAGCTGGAACAACGAACAACGAAGAGGTAAAAATTTAATTGATGTCAAGTCGTAAAAAATGCGGCAACATTGCCACGTTTATTTAATTGTTATCAAATGTCCTTTGTTGACCAAGCCAAGCGAATGCTCAAATACACTACCAAATTATGGGGTAGATTAGTGTTACAATCAACTGAACAACTTGGAAGAGAAAGTGAAATAATATTGCATATTTTATATTTATATATACATAAATATATTTAAATTATTGATAAATATTCTTCAATAACAATTTAAGCTTAGCTTTAATTTAATTTCATTTAATTACTTTATTTAAATTACTTGCAACTTTCAGTTTGAGTATCCCTTAAGTCGGTTTGATTCATTCTGTTCGCTTATGCTTGTCGCATTGGCACATCATTTGTTGTCTGTCCTCAGACACACACACACAAACAATACAAATTCACACGCAAACACACACACACACACACACACACACAAACACACACCAAACCCATCAGCTGGTAGCAAACTAATTGCCTCAAATTAGCGCCTTTATGCTAAGCCAACTGCCTCTTGGCCATGGCTAACTGAGCATTACCTGACCAATGAGTTGCACTCCGAGTAGGAGTCGAAGTCGATGTCAGCGTCTGCGTCGACGTCGACGTCTCTGTTTGCGTGTACGTCCCAATTATGTCCTGGCTGCCACACACAATACATGGCAACTATATTTGGCTGAATGAGACATTTATTGTCAGGACATTTGCATATGAATGCCAATTGTTGGCCTGGTCGTGTTTCGGCCAGGCTTAGACATTAATTTGCTGTTGCGCTGACAGAAATATTTCACAATTATTGAAATATTGCTTACAATCATATATTCTATTGGATGAATGAATTATTTTAAATAATTAGCAGAAAATAATTCTTCACATAAAGAAAATGTAATAAAGAAAAGGAAAATGTAAAAAGAATATTGTGCATAAATTAAAAAAATAGTCAAGAGATTTGATATTTATTTATTTATTTATTTATAAATTTGGTTTATTTATATAGCAGTCGAATAAATTATTAAAAACAACACTTAGATAATATATAATTAAGTAGTATTTAATCAAAAATAACTTCATTTAAAGTTGAATTCAAATTTGAGTGATAAATATTTGTAATTATTTTTTATTTAATATTCGAGAGGGATAATTCAAACTTAATGATTATGAAAAAAATTATATATATCAAAAATATTAAATACTGTTGCGCTGACAGAAATATTTCACAATTATTGAAATATTGCTACAATCATATATTCTATTGGATGAATGAATTATTTTAAGTAATTAGCAGAAGACAGCGCTACACATAGAGAAAATGTAAAAAAGAAAAAGAATATATAAAAAGAATATTGCGCATAAATTAAAAAAATAGTCAAGAGATTTGATATTTATTTATTTATTTTATAAATTTGGTTTATTTATATAGCAGTCAATGCAATTATTAAAAACAAAGCTTAGGGAATATATAACTAAGTAGTATTTCATCAAAAACAACTTTATTTAAAATTGAATACAAAAATTGAGTGATAAATAATTGTAAGTATTTTTTATTTAATATTCAAGAGAGATAATTCAAACTTAATGATTATAAATAATAATTTATATATCAAAAAATAAAATACATAGTTTTTATATATTATTATTATAAACAATAATGTAAACAACTTCATTGAGCATTACTAGAGATTAATACCACTATAGTTAATTAAATAAATATTTGTATAAATATATAATACTTAAAGCAAATACACAAAATATATATTAAATTAAACAATTTAAAAAATATAAAAAATATTAAATATTTAATATTAAAAATTTTATAAATATAAAAAATTCTACTGTTCCAATTTTAATATGTACAATAAAATATTGACAAAATTAATCAATATATTCTTTCAATTTCAAATTGAAGTTCAAGTAATTAAAACAAAGTCGTTAAGTTCAACTGTTGCACAGGCAAAACCATCAAAAAGTCAACAATAAATCACACAACTTTTTGGCAATAAACAAAACGAATTTGTAACAAATTTGTTACCTCAAATGAGAAGTGTGTCAACGCCTCAAAAATGAGGCTGCCGGTCTCTATGGAATTGGAATTAGCCTGTGGCAGGCAACAATTTATGCCACTTAAAGTTAACACCTCGCCGATTGCCCAACGAAGCGCATTAAATCATTTATTTGAATTATATTAATTTTCAGATTTGTTTCACGCTTGAAATAAATAAATGAAAATGTAAAAAAAAAATAGAAAATAAGAAAAATAATAGATGAAACTGAAGCGTTTTGTTTGCATTTTGTCTGGATAGAAACAGACGACAATTTGTGTCGTTTGGGTTGTCAGGACAACAACAACAGCAGCAGCGCACAGAGGGAACTAAAACAACTCACAGAGCGGGGAGGGTTTTGGGTAGGGAAATGGAAAGAAAAAACTGAGCGCGTAATAATAAATGAGAAGTGGAAAAGTTTTGCCGCCAACGTGCTTATTGTCAAGCTCGGCCAGACCATAAAAAACAAACTTCAATAGCAATAAGGCGACAAAAAATGGACGAAAAACAACGACAAGAATAAGAGGCAGCGTGGCAGAGAGGCAGCGAGGCAGAGAGGCAGAGTGGCACTAACATAATGTCGAAGCAAAAGAACAACTGGCAAAAAGTTCAAGGCACTGACTTTATAGCTGCAATAATGCCACTAAGAGGCAGGGAAATGACAGACCCGCGAAGTGGGTGGAGTTGTTGTGGCAAAGGTGAGCCACACGCCACGAGTCACAACAAGAAAAAACAAAAAACAAGAAAAAAAAAACAAAACGAAGCCGCCGAGTTGCAGTTTGACAGACTCGGGGGGGAGGTGACAGCTGGGACAATGGGAAGGCAGCCTGAGGAAACGTGTTGAGGCACTTTGGAAGAGCTAACGAAATGTAACAAAGTACCAGGCGCAGTCGTCTGCCACTCCGGCTCTATTGTCCAGTACAGCAGACCGTTACCGTTACCGTGTCCATGTCCATGTCCATGTCCGTGTCGCTAACGGGCCTGGTTTGTTATGTGGCTTATGCCGGAAATTTGTATTTAGGCGCCAGCTCTGTTGTTTTTTTGTGCTTCTTCTCTTTTCGTCCACCCACCAATTGCAGGATGTGGCCATTGGCCAGTGTAGTCTGCGCCTGAGAGGTCTGGGTCAGCCATGTCATGACTCAACCAGGCGCAGAACATGTTGTGCATTTAACAAAACTTAAATTAGCCAAAACACATAAGGTCAAATATGAACTGAAACTCAAAATGAAAAGAAAAGAAATTAAATATATTTTATATTTTATATTTTATATTTTATATTTTCTATTTTGTATTTTCTATTTTCTATTTTCTATTTTCTATTTTCTATTTTCTATTTTCTATTTTCTATTTTCTATTTTCTATTTTCTATTTTCTATTTTCTATTTTCTATTTTCTATTTTCTATTTTCTATTTTATATTTTATATTTTATATTTTATATTTTATATTTTATATTTTATATTTTATATTTTATATTTTATATTTTATATTTTATATTTTATATTTTATATTTTATATTTTATATTTTATATTTTATATTTTATATTTTATATTTTATATTTTATATTTTATATTTTATATTTTATATTTTATATTTTATATTTTATATTTTATATTTTATATTTTATATTTTATATTTTATATTTTATATTTTATATTTTATATTTTATATTTTATATTTTATATTTTATATTTTATATTTTATATTTTATATTTTATATTTTATATTTTATATTTTATATTTTATATTTTATATTTTATATTTTATATTTTATATTTTATATTTTATATTTTATATTTTATATTTTATATTTTATATTTTATATTTTATATTTTATATTTTATATTTTATATTTTATATTTTATATTTTATATTTTATATTTTATATTTTATATTTTATATTTTATATTTTATATTTTATATTTTATATTTTATATTTTATATTTTATATTTTATATTTTATATTTTATATTTTATATTTTATATTTTATATTTTATATTTTATATTTTATATTTTATATTTTATATTTTATATTTTATATTTTATATTTTATATTTTATATTTTATATTTTATATTTTATATTTTATATTTTATATTTTATATTTTATATTTTATATTTTATATTTTATATTTTATATTTTATATTTTATATTTTATATTTTATATTTTATATTTTATATTTTATATTTTATATTTTATATTTTATATTTTATATTTTATATTTTATATTTTATATTTTATATTTTATATTTTATATTTTATATTTTATATTTTATATTTTATATTTTATATTTTATATTTTATATTTTATATTTTATATTTTATATTTTATATTTTATATTTTATATTTTATATTTTATATTTTATATTTTATATTTTATATTTTATATTTTATATTTTATATTTTATATTTTATATTTTATATTTTATATTTTATATTTTATATTTTATATTTTATATTTTATATTTTATATTTTATATTTTATATTTTATATTTTATATTTTATATTTTATATTTTATATTTTATATTTTATATTTTATATTTTATATTTTATATTTTATATTTTATATTTTATATTTTATATTTTATATTTTATATTTTATATTTTATATTTTATATTTTATATTTTATATTTTATATTTTATATTTTATATTTTATATTTTATATTTTATATTTTATATTTTATATTTTATATTTTATATTTTATATTTTATATTTTATATTTTATATTTTATATTTTATATTTTATATTTTATATTTTATATTTTATATTTTATATTTTATATTTTATATTTTATATTTTATATTTTATATTTTATATTTTATATTTTATATTTTATATTTTATATTTTATATTTTATATTTTATATTTTATATTTTATATTTTATATTTTATATTTTATATTTTATATTTTATATTTTATATTTTATATTTTATATTTTATATTTTATATTTTATATTTTATATTTTATATTTTATATTTTATATTTTATATTTTATATTTTATATTTTATATTTTATATTTTATATTTTATATTTTATATTTTATATTTTATATTTTATATTTTATATTTTATATTTTATATTTTATATTTTATATTTTATATTTTATATTTTATATTTTATATTTTATATTTTATATTTTATATTTTATATTTTATATTTTATATTTTATATTTTATATTTTATATTTTATATTTTATATTTTATATTTTATATTTTATATTTTATATTTTATATTTTATATTTTATATTTTATATTTTATATTTTATATTTTATATTTTATATTTTATATTTTATATTTTATATTTTATATTTTATATTTTATATTTTATATTTTATATTTTATATTTTATATTTTATATTTTATATTTTATATTTTATATTTTATATTTTATATTTTATATTTTATATTTTATATTTTATATTTTATATTTTATATTTTATATTTTATATTTTATATTTTATATTTTATATTTTATATTTTATATTTTATATTTTATATTTTATATTTTATATTTTATATTTTATATTTTATATTTTATATTTTATATTTTATATTTTATATTTTATATTTTATATTTTATATTTTATATTTTATATTTTATATTTTATATTTTATATTTTATATTTTATATTTTATATTTTATATTTTATATTTTATATTTTATATTTTATATTTTATATTTTATATTTTATATTTTATATTTTATATTTTATATTTTATATTACATATTTTGTATTTTATTTACAATCAGGATAAAGGAAAAGGATTACTCATGGTTACAACTGGCTTAAGAGTTGTTCATTGACAATTTGCAGGGTATTCGAGTGTTGTTGCTTGAATCAATGTGTTTGCTTTATTTGCAGTGTGTGTTAAGCGACTTAAAACGGCTTAAATGCTACGTTGGTGCCCTTAAAGCATGGAGCGAGCAAGGGGCGGTTGGTGCGTGGAATGCGCGTGGCGCCAAAAAAGATGAGGCAAGAAACAAGGGTCTCCTAACAGGAGAGAAGGGCAGATTGCGACACATTGGCATTTGGTGACGTGGCTTTAAAAGGAGCGAAAGGACAATGGGCAACGGACAACGATGGTTGGCAAATGTTTGCGATTTATGCATAATTTATGCAAAAAGGCGAAACGCAACAACAATTTGACATTAATCAGTATGCTTTATTGACTTGATGCTGCCTGCTCGCAATTGGACACCCAAAAGAGTGAGTAGGAGGACGGAATTGCAGGGAGAGAGAGAGAGAGAGAGAGAGAGTCACGCTAAGAGTGAGAGTGAGGCACGCATACATAGGAATGTACGGGAGCTAACACTCATGACGTTTGCGAACCCAACATTCCCATAACTTAATCAAGAAATTCTTTATGTTCCCACCTCGCATACATTCTCTGTCTCTCTCACTCTCCCTTTCTATGGCTGTCTCTTCCTCTCTTTGTCTCCCTCTCTCTGTATATGTGTGCTTGTTGCCCGCTCCTCCATCATCGCATCAATGGCGTTAATGGCCGTCGTTGTCGTTCCTATTGTGGTTTCCGTGCCTTTTGTTTTTCATAATGAAAGTGACTTTGACATTCCGAGCCTCGTTGCGGTTCACATTTATTTCGCTGTGCTTCAGAAAGGAATTTTAATAAATTCCTATAAATGCCACGTGCGATTTTTACTGTTCGCTGTTTTGCAATTGCTATTACCTGCTCGCTGTGGCATCTTTATTAAAGACATTGCTTAACTTTAGCTTTCACTTTGCACAATGTGGCAACACTGTTATGTTTAATATGCATTGGTCACCCTAATTTCCATGGGCATCATTTGTAAGAGTGAGCCGAGCTGATTTATCTATAATAATATGAATAATATGAATATGAATATATAGACTTACAAATAATTAGTAGTAGGATTATTGTTGGTAGTAGTGGTAGAATTAGTAGTAAAAGTAAAGCTAGTAAGACTCGTATTGCTAGGAGTATAATAAGTAGTAGCAGTAGTAGTTGTATTGTTAGTAGTAGAATTAATAGTAGGAATAGTAATAGTATTGATAGGAAAATTATATAGTAATAGTAATAGTAATAGTAGTAAAGATAGTAGTAGACTAATTATTAGGAGTTGGAGTGGTAATTGTAGTATTAATATTAGCAGTATTAGAAATTGTAGTATTATCAGTAGTAATTATCAGTAGTAAAATTAGTAGTAGCTTAAGGAGTAGTATAATTAATACTCGACTTATCAGTAGTTGTTGTTGTATTAGAAGTAGTAGTATTATAAGCAGTAGCATAATTAGTAGCAGTGCTATAGCACCAGTGGAATTAGTAGTACTAATGCTGCTAGTAGTAGAATTATTGGTAGTAGAATAAGTAGTAATATTGACAGTAACAGAAAAAGCAGTATGAGCAGTGTTCTTTCTATTTAATTGTCAATTTCTTTTTCGCAGCACAAAACAAAGGTTGATCAAAGTTTGAAATTACAGTGATGTTTGGATATTGTGAATACTCAATATAGTGAACACCGTGATACAGTGAACACCTCCAAATGTGATAGAGTGAACTGAACTGCAAACTGTGAACATATTATGCCGGAATCAACTCACTATATCGAGGCACAACTGTATTTGGATAATTTAACGATGTTTGAATGAAGCGGCAAGTTGACGACATGAACGAACACGTAGCGTTGCCCAAAATATATTAAAAAATATTAGAAACAAAGCAATATGTGTGTGTGTGTGGGTGTGTGTGTGTGTGTATGTGTTGGGGCAATTAATAAGCATATATTTATTTATTAACTGATTGTCAATTGTTAGCTGTTGAATATTGTTGGCCAAGAGCGCGCAATGATTGCTTAAAGCGTTTCAGTTGCGTTTCTGTTGGCCAAGCGAGCGGAGCTCCAATCGAGGGAATTGGGAAACGGTTAAGACAGCGACAACTGAGCTGCCTATAAAGTGCCGCATTAACTGGCAACAACAACAATACAAAATAAGGCGTAATGCACTTGTACGTGGCATTGTGGGTGTGTGGCACGTTGCTGACGCTGCTGCTCGGTTGGCAGCAGCGCAAATGTTGGCGCCTCATTTGGCAATTGAACGGCTGGAGGGGCGTGGCACAACAACCTTTGCTCTGGTTTCTGCTCTGCATCAATTTGCATCCAAACAGTTGAGTTCTCTTTCGTTTATGTGCATTTTCCTACATATTTACACACAACAAATGTACATTTGCTCTGCCACACGCTGGCTGCCACAGGCATACTGGACAAGGTAACGCGTCTGCGTGTTCTATTTAAACGCCCATTGGCCATTTTGATTGGCACTCGAGCTCTGCTCTACATAGATGATCCAGCGGGCATGGAATGCATATTGAATGCAGCCGAGTGTCTGGACAAGACCTTCATGCAGGAGGGCTTCTTTGCACGCAAGGGACTGTTGCATGCGCGTGGTAAGTCGCTCTGGATGTGGCGACATTCAACAACTGTATGCTGTATGCTTTATGCTCTCGACCAGGTCAAAGGTGGAAACTGCGACGCAAACAATTGAATCCGGCTTTTAATCACAATATTGTGATCAGTTTCTTTGATGTCTTCAATTCGGTTGGCAATCAGGTGGTCGAACAGTTTGCCACACAATCCCAGTTGCATGGCGATGCCGTTAAGTTCAAGGATGCCGAGGATATGCTGAGTCGTGCCGTCCTAGAAGTCTCCTGCCGTGAGTTATCCCTTTCTTTCATAATCCCAATCTCGAGAGTCACATCTAAGTCGCTGGTCACTTGGTTGCTTTCACGGCGCCCTTCACAACACGTCGACACGTTTGTCCAGTTTCCATGCGACTCACGTACGCGGAACCCAACAACAAACATTGAGACATTGAGACATTCAGACAAAGAGACATTTAGTTAGTAGTACTCGGGGTAGACCTCCCAGAGTGGGGGCGTGCTGCGGAGTGGGGAGGGAGCAAAGCGGGGGCTCCAATGTTAAGCTGTCTTCTCTCTAACGCTATAAATTATGATTACCGTTCGATAACAATCGATAGATGAGTTAGAATACATGCTAATATGTTTGGGAAATTCGGAAAAAATAATTTATACAAAGTAAGTCATAGGGAGGGAGAGAATAGAGAGAGAAGTCTAATGGTAAATTTGTTTTTTTCTGTTTCCTGATGATATTCAGTTCGATAATAATCGATAGATGACTTAAAAAACATTCATACATTTTAGGGAGTTTCTGTGATATTAAGTTCGATAAAAATCGATAGGTGGCCTAGAAAACAATCATTAATGCTTCTACATTTCAGAAAATATAGAATTTGTTAATTTATTAAATGTATATTGTAGGTAGAGGAGGGAGTGGACTAATGTTAACTTGTTTAACCATTTGACACGGTTCGATAAGAATCGTTAGATGGGCTAGGGAACATACATAAATGTTTTCAGATTTCAGGAAAAATAAAATATATTCGAAATTGCAAATATTAAAAGCCGAAAGCATTGAAATAGTTGGTTGTGACATCAAGAAACGATTTGGAAATTGTATGTGTAGAAAGACTAAAAAACACTTTTAATATAGGGTATCTACTAAGACTGATAAGTGTAAGCTCCAAAATTAATATAGTTAATCAAAGATAAATAATGTTTGCTAAAAGTTTCATTATGATCGCCCATGAAACACAAAAGTTATTTAAGTAAATATTTAACAATGAGTAAAACGCCATCTAGCGCTCGTTGCTTGCAAGGTGTAAATGAGTTTAGATGTTTATGTCAATACCTATTAAGTTAGTAGATTACAGCAGGTCTAGGTAACTGCTTCTACAGTATTTTAGACACTGTATCCCACTTTCAAGTTTGTCAATCAGAAGCTTCACTGTCCTCGTCATAAGCAAAATACGTAATTTCCATCAAATTGTTTTACAAACTGTAAGCTAATTCAATAGCTTCAAGCTTTGAAGTTTAACCTACAGAAGTTATAAGTAAGTTTCCATCAAATCGTATTAAAAAATTATCACAAATTTTGGGTCTAACGACTCAGCTTAAGCATAATTGAAATAGTTTATAGTGCTGAGCTTATAATAACTAATAGCTTTAATAGTTTAATAACTGTATGGAGAGTTGGAGAGAAACTTGAGTGAATAAGAGTTGAGTGCAGTGAAGGAAAGTGCTTAAGAGTTGAAGTCCCATCAGGGATTAAAAACCTCAAAGAAAGCAAGTTAAAGCATGAGCCAGTGACGCGTGCTCGACTAAGTAGATGCTCTATAAAAAGTTCGTTTACGCATAAAAATGACAAATAATCAATTTTCATATCATTGAATGTGGCCCAAGTAGATCTAGAGAGAATCAATAGAAATTGTCTTAAATTTCAATTGAACTTCCACTAAGTTGAGTTATTTTTTCTTTAGACTGTTACATACATTATGGCAAAGCGATAATACCTCTTACGTCAAGCGCTTTCGTTGGGTATAGCGCATAAAAATAATAAATGCGGAAAACATTCGTCTCAAGGGGGTTTTTCCTCAGCTTTTCAAAATGAAAATGAATATTTTATTAAAACATTATCATTCAAAGCCCCCTCTACTTCTTCACCGAGAGGAGTCCATGAATAGAGTGAGGTTATGGCATCATATTTATCATTTGATATACTTTCTATAACTAATACGTTCCACTTGCAAATCGACAGAGTGTCGCACTCCGAATGGTCTGACTTCAATTTTGGAATTCAACTTAATTAAATGACATAGAAAAGCAACTGGAGGCTGCAGGCAATCAGTTGCTGCTCCAATTCGGATGCTCCTGGGGGTTGGGGAGAAGAAGAAGCAGGAGAAATCTCAATGCGAAGGCAAGCGAACTAAGTATATCGACGTCAGTTGATGTTAAGGGTTTTGCGTGCTTGTTAACTGACATTTCTTAGCTGTCACACATGTGCCGTCTCTCCCTCTCTCTCTCTTTCGCTCTCTCCTACTCTCTCTACTCTACTCTCTCGCCCTTTCCCTATCTCTCTTTATCTGTCCCTTTCTTAACGCTCCGTCACCTTTCCTTGCAGTCACCATTATGGGAACACCAACAAATTTCACGCAAGCTGATGACGCGCACATTGCCACCACCTACAAGCGGTAAGTATATTGCCCCACCTGCCCCATTCAAGTGCCACCTAATGTGTTTGTGTGTTTGTGTGTGTCTGTGTATTTTTAATAGGCTGCTCGAAATCTCAGCTATTAAGACTGTCAAGCCTTGGCTGCAAATCGATTTGCTGCATCGCCTATTGGAGCCACAATTGTATGCCGAGGCAGAGGCATGCAACCAGCTGCTGGTGGATTTTGTGGCACAGATTGTGCAGCGCAAACATCGCAATTGGCAGCTACGCAATGCCATCGATGATGCTGAGGATGTCACCTGGCAGCGTCGCATATTCATCGAGCAAATGTTTCAATTAGCGGCCAATGGGGAATTAACACTACAGGACATCGAGGATGAGGCACAGTCCATGGTATTGGTGGTGAGTATTAGTAGTAGTATTTGCATTTACATTTGCATTAGCATTAGTATTAACATTAGCATTAGCATGAGCATGAGCATTAGCATTAGCATTAGCATCAGCATAAGCATAAACATTGGCATTGGCATTGGCATTGGTATTATCATTAGTATTATCATTATCATTAGCATCAGCATTAGCATTAGCATTAGCATTAGCATTAGCATAAGCATTGGCTTTGGCATTAGCATTAGCATTAGCATTAGCATTTGCTTTAGCATCAGCATTAGCATTAGCATAAGCATTAGCATAATCATTGGCATTAGTATTAGCATTAGCATGAGCATGAGCATTAGCATTAGCATTAGCATTAGCATTAGCATTAGCATTAGCATTAGCATTAGCATTAGCATTAGCATTAGCATTAGCATTATCATTAGCATTATCATTATCATTATCATTATCATTATCATTATCATTATCATTATCATTATCATTATCATTATCATTATCATTATCATTATCATTATCATTATCATTATCATTATCATTATCATTATCATTATCATTATCATTATCATTATCATTATCATTATCATTATCATTATCATTATCATTATCATTATCATTATCATTATCATTATCATTATCATTATCATTATCATTATCATTATCATTATCATTATCATTATCATTATCATTATCATTATCATTATCATTATCATTATCATTATCATTATCATTATCATTATCATTATCATTATCATTATCATTATCATTATCATTATCATTATCATTATCATTATCATTATCATTATCATTATCATTATCATTATCATTATCATTATCATTATCATTATCATTATCATTATCATTATCATTATCATTATCATTATCATTATCATTATCATTATCATTATCATTATCATTATCATTATCATTATCATTATCATTATCATTATCATTATCATTATCATTATCATTATCATTATCATTATCATTATCATTATCATTATCATTATCATTATCATTATCATTATCATTATCATTATCAGAAATCCTTATTTCATATTGAAGATATAAAAATTAATTGCCTCTGTATTCCACAGTCCTTTGAGACGGTCTCCAATAGCATAATGATTGCTCTGCTCTGCCTGGCTACCCACAAGGGCGATTGCCAGGAACGTTTACGTGCTGAAATTGCCACGGTGTTGCCACATGGCAACGATGCCAGCTATGTGGGCGTCGAGCAACTGCAGCAGCTGCGATATTTGGACGCCTTTGTGAATGAGGCGTTGCGTCTGCTAACGACGGTGCCTATGAATTTGCGGCATGTGAGTCGTGACTTTCAGTTGGCTGGACGTGAGGCAATCGTGCCACAGAATACGATTATCGTCTTGGATACGTTCAACATGCAACGTGATGCAGCCTGGTGGGGCGATAGGGCCAAACAGTTTGAACCACAGCGTTTCCTGCAGCACCAACAGGATCTGGAGCAGGAGCAGGAGCAAAACGTACAGACAGAAGGACAACACTCTCAGCGTAGACACTCCTACAGTTTCTTGCCCTTTTCGAAGGGACTGCGCACCTGCATCGGTGAGTTATCTCATTAATCAACTAATTTATTGATTTAATGATCAACTGTTTTTGCAGGTCGCCGCTACAGCTTCTTCATCATGAAAGTGTTTTTGGTCAAGCTCTTAAATCGCTTTGAGTTTCATAGCGATATGCAATTGGATGAGCTTCAGTTTGTCGAGGGCATCTCGCTAAAGTTTCGCAACGCTGATGATATATTACTTCAAATTCATCCGCATAAGCACACATAAACTAATTACTATATTCTAATACCCTAGCAGAGTGAGATTAAAAGCTGAGAAGTTGTATAGCTTAATAGTAATTGAACTGAATTGATTGCAGTCTAAACTGTCTATATCTACATACTTAATATAATTCGTTTCGCAGCTGTTCAACAGTTCGACTGTGCATATTAATAATAATGTATAGCTTTCTTAGAAATAGATGTGGTCTTGGATATGGAGATATATATATATATAATTTTTTTTATTAGAAATACTTTGTTTTGCTATTTGGCGTATGTTTATTGAACTCATGGCCTCTGAAGTTTTACCAAATGTAGAAAATATATACATTTCTTGTACTAGTTTACTTAACTAATAAGTTTACTTCTTCAGATTGATAAATCATTTTGCTTTCAAAGTTCACTATACTTGTACTATCATAAATTCAAATATTCTATTTATGCTAAGATAAAACTGTTAAAAAATTTTTTTTTATACTCTTCTTAGCTTTATATATTTAAATAAAAAATTGTTTTTTAAATATAATTATTTCACTTTGTTTTATCATAAAATTAATTGTCTTAGGCACAAATTTAATTGGCCTTTAATTACGTTTAAGTGATAAGACAGCATACAGGTTTATACTTTTTAAAAATGTAATTTTTTTTACCTTTCATTTGTTGTCAAGACGTGATTGAAATATCTATTTAAGTTAATGCCCTTTATTATTAACTGAAATATCATTACCATTATTATTTGGTATGACATTAAGCGCTCTAATTTAAGCTGTGTAATATCTCCTTTATCTACAGAAAAATATAACTGAAACTATACCCTGCACAGCGGTACATTAAATGTAGCAAAACGTATGTATCAGGCAGCAGCAGCCGTTGATCAGTGTGAACAGCCGAGTCGATTGAGCCATGCATGTCTGTCTACCTGCCTGTCTGTCTGTCTGTCTGTCTTAATGAACGCAACAATTGCAGTAGCTATCTCTCTCTCTGTCTCTCTCTCTCTGTTTCTCTCTCTCTCTCTGTTTCTCTCTCTCTCTCTGTTTCTCTCTCTCTCTGTCTCTGTCTCTCTCTCTCTCGTCTCTCTCTCTATCTCTGTCTCTCTCTCTCTGTCTCTCTCTCTCTGTCACTCTCTCTCTCTGTCTGTCTCTCTATCTGTCTCTCTCCGTCTCTCTCTCTCTCGTTGCCTCTCTCTCTTTCTGTCTCTCTCTCTCTCTGTCTCTCTCTCTCTCTCTCTGTCTCTCTCTCTCTGTCTCTCTCTCTCTTTGTCTCTCTCTCTCTTTGTCTCTCTCTCTCTCTGTCTGTCTCTCTGTCTCTCTCTCTGTCTCTCTCTCTGTCTCTCTCTGTTTCTCTCTCTGTCTCTCTCTCTCTCTCTCTCTCTCTCTCTCTGCCTCTCTCTCTCTCTCTCTCTCTCTCTCTCTCTCTCTCTCTCTCTCTCTCTCTCTCTCTCTTGTCTCTCTCTCTCTTTGTCTCTCTCTCTCTCTGTCTCTCTCTCTGCTCTCTCTCTGTCTCTCTCTCTGTTTCTCTCTCTCTCTGTCTCTCTCTCTCTCTCTGTCTCTCTCTCTCTCTCTGTCTCTCTCTCTCTCTCTCTCTCTCTCTCTCTCTCTCTGTCTCTCTCTCTCTGTCTCTCTCTCTCTCTGTCTCTCTCTCTTTCGAGACACCAAATTTGGCATTAAGGTGCCTGTAATTTTGGATACCTCCTCCCCTTTCCCAGCAAAACGAAAAAACTATTTTAAAGTTAATTATTGCCTGTATTTCTTTTCGAAATTTAAGAATTTGTTAGGCAATTTGTGATATCTGAAATATTATGATAATAAATTTTTTAAATTTGCAAGAATATTTAGCAATTTGTTGATTGATATCGACTTTGGGAACTTAAACATATAATTATGAAAATAATTTTCTTTGACTCAGTGTTGTACAGGGTATTCGACTATCGCGTACAATTCAAATACTATATCAACAAGAAGCTGAAGCATTCTCAAACCTTAAACCAATCGCTTATATTGACTTCCCTTCTAGCTCTGCAAGTTTATACAAAACTTCGGCTGATCTATATATATGTTCTCTTCATTTATTTATTTATTTATTCTTTTTTTTTGCATTTGCAATAACATATTTACATTATATGTTAGTTACTCTATCGATTACCTTATATACAGATGAATTTTGATTACTATCATGCGTTTGTGATTGAGTGAGGGTATTCATTTAGTCGCTTGTATTGATGTGCTGGTTAAATTTGCGTAGAGCGAGATGCCAACGCTTCTCGAGATGCTGCTCCAGATTGTTGGAATCGTGTTGCAACTGCTGGACATGCAACTCGGCCTGGTGGGCGCGACGTTCGCTCTCGTGCAGACGCTGCTGCAGTTGGCCAATCTTGCGTTCTGCACTGCGCACCTGTTGCGATGATCGCTCAAAGGCGCGCTCCACACAGTGGAGATTCTGTGCAGCGGCTTTCAGTTCCTCCTCCAGTTGGGCATTGCTGATGCGATATTGCTCCAGCTGTTTATCACTGTGTGCTAAGCATTCGGTCAACTGTTCGACACGTTTGACACTCTGCTGGGCATTGCGATCGGCATCGTTGGCCTGGCCACTCAGCTGATTCAATTGTCGTTCCATTGATTCGATTTGAATCGCTTGGACTTGAACACGCTGCTTGAATGCATTGCTTAGGCGTTCACTTTCACAGATTGTGGCACGTGCCTCCTCCACCTCATGTTGTGTTATCTTCAGTTGACACTCCAAGTTCATATTGTGACGCTGTAGTTGATCGACGGTCGCCTCCGCTTCAGCGCGTAGTTGCGCTTCATTTGTTAGCCTCATCTGGCAGTTGTTAATATACTCCTTATACGTTTCCAGATCGTGTCTGGCCTGTTGTATCCTTTTCTTCAATGCATCCAGCAGTATCGTCTGTTTGCCAAGGCCTGAAAAGCGTCTAATCTTGTTTTCCATCATTTGTAGACTTCTTCTTCCTATTCTTCTTCGTATTACTAAGATTCTATATTTCTATATTTGTGTGACTTGTTTAAAAACTGTTTAAAATCTTTTTATTACTCTTATAAGCCTACTAATCTAGATTCTCATTGAGCTCATGCCACATTCAAATCATTTCTGACAACAAATTTCCCTGCCTTTTGAATCTCTTGAGCTTTTCTGCTAAAGCTCTTACTTAGCGCAGACTTTAACCGTTGTAAGCTTGCAGCCAGGTGGCGCCAGTTCAATAAGCGCGTAAGCTAGCCAAAGCTCACCTAAAGCTTAAAAAGCTTTACAATAACCCGATGCGTTCCAAATAGGGCAAAACTTATTGCCAAACGATTTTGAAAAAATAAATATTTCGCTGGACAACGGACCACAAATAAAGCTACTCGTTTACCACATAAGCTGTACTCAAGTTTACGGTAAGCTTTATGTGATCAATTTTGTAGGTATGCACTCTTCACTTATGTGTTGTACAGTTTGCTTCAAAAGAAATATACCCTCTTTAAATATGCATAATGATTTTGCACTGACAACAGAGTATTAGCTTCTTCACTCATGTTTGGACCCTGTACTTAAGAAGGGCACAAAGGGTCTATTAAATTTGATGAAAGGGAAATGTGGACAACATACAGAATTAGGCACCTATAATATATATATATATATATATATTAAATATATATTTTCAACAAAGAGTCTATTAAATTTGATGAAAGGCAAATGTGGACAACAGGCAGAAGGGGGCACCCCGACCCCATAAAGTATAAAATTTCTTGATCACCATCTTCCCTCATGTTTAGACCCTGTACTGAAGAAGGGTACAAAGAGTCTATTAAATTTAATGAAAGGGAAATGTGGACAACATACAGAATTAGGCACCTATAAAATATATATTGTCTTGATCAGCATCAACAATTGAGTCGCTATAGTCAGGTCAGTCTGTATGATTAACTACATTCTAAGTACTATACGAGCTAGGAGCACTTAACTACTATATGTTTGAACTTTCTACACGATATATAAACGTCAACTCTATTTGCACTCGGGACTTTAAAAGCTTCCCCGTTTTAGTTCTATCTGAGCGACTTCTTTTCAGCTTCGAAGTCGAACTCCTTGTCGTCTACTTCTCTTCCTTGCCACTTAGTTGTACTGCGGCTTCTCGTTGTTGGGCGTTGCCACCCAGTTGCACTGCTACTCTTCGTTACATTTATGCTTATTTTATAATTTGTCTTTCCCCTATCGCCGTAATACGAAGAAAAAAAACAATTACCAGTGCAATTTTAATAGTACCATAGCCTTGAGATTTGGGTACACTTGATTATACGTATCGCAACTGTACTGTTAATATTAATACGAATTGAAAGTATATCAAAATTAGACGACTGTGAGAAGAAGACAACACTGGCACTAAGACTTAAAAATACTCAAGCATTACTTAAAATTACTCAAGCATTTATGTGCATATGTATGTATGTACAGAGTCTCTCACTGTCGAGCTTGTTCGACTGCAGTCCCTTCGATTAGTTTAGTTTATTGATGAAATTATATCAATTGACAAAGAATACTGGAAATCTAGTGTTTCAAATTAAAAGAAAATAGAAAACAAAGATCTTTAGCTAAAAGTAAATAGGGTTCTTTCATGTACATAATTTCCGTAAAGTCCTAAGTTCCGAATGTGATAACTTCAAGAGAAGTTAGAGAAGAACTTCAGTTGTGAATACTATGTATTTTGTACTATTTAAATAGATGATACGCTAATGTTTGTAAATCAATTATTAGCTTAACAATTACAGTGATAACTCACCATAACGACCATGCGGCATAACGTTGACTAGATCTGACTCTGAGTCTGGGGAAATACGAGTGCGCTCCACTTTCGAGTTGAGTTGCTCTTTAATGCCAGGCGACAAATGTTGAGCAATTACGGAGCACGCGCCTGGGACACCGTTGTATGATAATATGCCACAACTGTCAACAATATTTCCGGTGCAAAGCGCTTCACCAGCACACCCCCTCCCCTACACCCCACAGAACTGGTCTAACTGCTGGGCTCTACCTTCTACTTCTTTGCTGTATAGCATTTGCTTGACAAGAAGCGCAACAACTGTGTGTGCGTGTGGCCTTGACAGCATATGCAATGTGTGTGGGTGTGTGTGTCGGTGTGTGTGTGTATGTGTGTGTAGGAGCGTGTCTGGGTATGTGTGTGTAGAACTCTCACCTCGGGCACATATCATTGTCAGTGCACGCCCGTGACTCAACTTCAGTTCGCTTGACTTGTCTAAAGACTCAGGTCCAACTGTCGGCATCGTCTTAGCAACTAAACGACAGTTACAGCAGCAACAACAACAACAACAACAACAACAACAACAACAACAACAACAACAACAACAATAACATGCGCATCATTATAAACTAGGCATACACTCAGCGAAATGTGTCATAGCAAACAATTTACATATCAGTGCAAAGAAGTTCAACTTACTCTTTTGCCGTAGAACTCCATTGAGAACTATTGTTATTTATGTGGCAACGCTGCGGCAAGAAGCTGGCAACACTGTCTCAACATGTTGACAGCACTGCATCAACAAGTTGACAGCACTGCATCAACAAGTTGGCAACGCTGCTCACAGAATGTTATGCAGTTTACATAAATTTCCAATCGATCCTGCAACAAAGTTGCCATTCATTATAATAAGCTGGCAACACTGTGCACCTAAGCTCTATTTACAACTAGACTATAATTATTTAGCTGCCTGTTAAGCTTTATTAGCCAGTTTTAGCTAATATTTAAAGCAGCAACCATAGGTGTGCTTACGCTTAAGTTAAAGTGAAGGTTTATATTAACTTCAGGTGGAGAAAGAGCACTAAAATCTATCTATCTATCTATCTATCTATCTATCTATCTATCTATCTATCTACTATACAGAGAGCTGCTAAAGATTAGTCTCAATGGATTTTTATAACAAACAATAAATCTATTTCTATTATTGCTTGACTGGAAGTACACACAGTTTTGTTGTTCTATGAAGACGAGACTCTCATTGCGTGGAAGTTTCCATAGTTTCATTAGAGAAGTTCGACTTTAGAAATGAAGTAAGGTTACATAGAGTTCAATTGGAGCTACAATATTAACTGGGGTTACTGGAAGAGTGTTTATGTCTCTAGCTTAAAGATTTGTTTCTCGAAAGTTTTTGTTAGTTTGGATTATATCATAATTTATTCTCCAAGTGCAATCTATTCTATCTCTCTCTCTCGCTCTTTCTCTTTCTGATTTGCTGTCTTCCTCTCTTTTGCTCTCTTGCTCTCCAGCTATCTCTCTCTCTCTCTCTCTCTCTCTCTCTCTCTCAATCTCTCTCTGTTTTTTACAAAGCAAATGGGGACGTCAACGCAGTCATTAGATGGCTGGTAAGGTAGCCTGATGCCACGCCGAGTGGCGGGCAGAAGGCTGAGGTGTGGGGGCTAGGGGTTGGCAAGTTACGTCTGCCTGCAACAGTGTTGATGTTGTTGTTGGCATTAACTTGACACTTTCCCCATTGCCGTGTGGCATGCCTCGAGTGTATCCCATACACTGCGAGTGAGCAGCTCAAGAGTATGTCTGCCCCATCTATGTGGCAAGGTGTGTGTGTGTGCGTGTGTGCGTGTGTGCAACTTGTGTGTGCAAAAATTTATAACTGTAAAAGGCACTCGAAACACATTCGCATGGAAATTTGCCTGCATTTTTGCTTTGATTAATGTGCCGGCTAAAATCGCTCCTGATAAAATATGTGAAGCTCGAGTCCTACGTCCTGCGTCCTTCATCCTACGTCCTGTGTGTCCCCTGTGCTGCGACCTGCAACCTGTCTGCTTTAAAAGCATCAGCTCAAGCTCAAGTTGAAGCTGCAGCACAAGAGCGACTTCTTCTTTAAGGCGCCACTTAATTATTTACCCAAGTAATGCAATTGTCTGTGCCACGGCATGTGGCAAGTGCAGTTGCCACAGTAAACGTTAGCTTTGTACACGCAAAGCTAGATCGATGCTATTAAGGAACTCTAAATGCTTTAATTTTCTAATTATCAAAGTAATCTTGTATTTACAGTGTTGGTAAGTGCACTAATTTTATTTGAAAAGTGTTTTAACTAAAAAGAAAAAATTATTCAAATCATTTGTCGAAACTGTCCAAATTTATCTTGAGATAAATGCATACAAAGTGGTGACATTTCCAGTGTTGGTAAATGCGTTAAGCAATGCATTGAGCTATTAACTGTCATGACAACAAAAGTAAATAACTAACAATGATCAATAACAAACAGAATTAATAATATGGAATAAATAAACTCAATGAAGTACTCTTTAGTATGTAAGTTGTAGTGTTGGTAAATGACTAAACACTCAAAGTCTTAATTTTCTATTAGTTAGACCATTCTTTTAGCGCTGACAACAGCACATCACACAGTTAGTAGGTAATCAAAATGATAAGCCGAATTGTTAAGTGTAAAAACTAGTGTTGGTTAACATAAGAAATTCCACTCTTTGATACTTCAGTAATTGAGTATTGAGTATGGAGTATTACCATATAGAGTCACTCTCTTATTATATATACAATTTCAATAGGAAGAACTTACAAAAATAGAATCTCCAGTGTTGGTAAATGCATGAAGCAAATTAATTGTGGACATACTCTTGTGCAAGCATGTCTACAAATGCAGCTATTAAGTTGGTCACCAAGCAAAACATGTCTGCCGCTAATAACAGTGTTGATAAACGATTAAAAAAATGAGAAACGAAAGGCAAATTAATAGGATGCATAAAGGATATACATAAAGAAAGTGAAAAGCTGTAGTTGACTTTCGGTGCTGCTCAAAGCTAATATCAGTGTTGGTAAATGTTGAAGTGCAATAGGCAAATGGCGAATAGATAAATGAAGGAACGAGCATGGAGAGGCAAAAATAATTGTAAATAATTGAACTGTAAAGTGCTAAAAGCAGTGTTATACAATCATAAGTAGAAGCAGATATCTGTAATACTTGTAGCTCAACCATAAAATGGGCTAAACCTAAACTAAATCGAGGGATTATGGGCGATATTACCGATTATAAATATTGAGTTTGATAAACTTTGCCAAACTGATTTCCCCCTCCTTAATCCCTTCAATCGAGTTTATCACATTTTCGGAGGGGGGGAGGGGAGGTTAAGAGCGGGAGAGAGCAAGCTTAGAGCTTGCCACATGCGACAATTTGATGGCACCGCTCTCCACTCGGCACGCGCCATGCTGAAGTGATCCAAGTAGGGATACCATGGATCCTACTGGGTCCATGCACAAGCATTGCGCCCAAAATGCAAATCGTGCTGAATTGCATTTTTCGTTGCTAGAGCGAGAAGAGCGAGAAAGAGAGAGAGAGAGAGGGAGAGAGAGAGGGAGAAAGGGAGAGAGAGCAAAATTCACAAAACTGCAAATTTTTATAGGCAGAGGCGCTTGAATAGTTGCAGCAGCAGCAGCAGCAGCAGCAGCAGTGGCGCCACTGATGATGACCCTGCCCCACCTACAAAGCATTGTTGTTGTTCTTGTTGTTCTTGTTGTTGTTGTTAGCTGAACGAGGCGTTGATAAATGTGGCAGACGCCAACGCCAGTTACCAAGGACTAGTCGAGACCAGAAGCAGCAGCAGCAGCAGCAGCAGCAGCGGCCATGGCCAGGGCCAGTGTCACTGCCACTGCCACTGCCACAGTTAGTGGCAGCCACTGCTGCCGTTGTTGCTGTTAAGTGTTGCAAATCCACTGAGCGGCATAAAATGTTGCGTCATCCGGCGTGAAAATGCCGGACAGCAGCTAATAGAGGAGCAACCTTCATTGCCTCGAGGTTTTTGCCCCTTTTACGGTCCGCAACAGCACAACACCCCAGCCTGCCCTGCATCCTAACGCACAGCCTCCTCCTCCCCTTAAACAACTTTTTTGGTTTCGTCTTTTTTTTTTTTTTTGGGGTAGCCTCTTTTTTTGTTCCCTCTTTGGTTTCTTCATGGTAAACGCTGTGGCAACGTTGTTGACAATTTGTCGACGTGTCAGAAGAGTCAACGTGAATGTGACAACTGACGACGATGACGTCGACGTCGACGTCGACGAAAAAACGTCAACGCCTACTTGGACCATCCACAGTCAAGGGGTCAACGCGAATGCTGACGAGACGAGCGCCGTTGCTTGTTGTTGGCATTCCCGGTCTATTGGACACTCCGGACAGTTGGCCAAGTTGGCCCTTTTGTTGCCAGCCATTGTTGCCATCATCATTTTCGCTTAAATATTGTTCCATGCTCTACTCCACAGACACAGGGTTAGGCACTTCGAATCAAGCAAATTATTTGAATGCATTCACAAACCGAATATAAATCGTTTGTAAAGAACTTAAAGAACTTAAATAGCCATTTGTTATATGACAATGCACAACAAGTGTTTCAAATGATTCGAATTTGCATATGTTGATTTGTTTAAATCAGAATTATATTTAATGGTATACAAATCGCTTGATGAGCTTGAAGCAACTTAAATAAACATTTGTAATATCCACTTAACAACACTTAACAAGTGTTTCAAATGATTCGAATACATTTGCATACATAGATTACTTAAGAAAGAAGAATTGTGTTCTATTGAATAGAAATCGCTTGCTTAAGCAACTTGTATTAAAAATTGTAATATCCGTTTAGACACAACAGCTGATGTAAATGATTCAAGTGCCTCTTAGAATGTCGAATGATTCGAATGCATTTACAATCGAAATACATTAAATCAACAGGCAACTGCAATTATCGCTTATTAAATATGAATTAATGTTTATATAAATTCCCAACAATTTAAAGTAATTTGTAAGTTTAAAGAAAAGAAAAGATCTAAACAAATCTAACTTTCAAATTCATTTGGAAGTTCATATTTTTATCCGATGTCATTTGCATTAGAAAAGTGCTTCAATTTCGCTTTATTTCAGAAAGTTTTGAAAACTTAGCGAACGTGAAACTGAAACATATTCTTTCTTACTCTCTTTCTCTCTCTCTCTTCTCTTTCTCTCTCTCTTCTCTTTCTCTCTCTCTCTTTCTCTCTCTAGGCTCGCATCTTTCAAGCAATCGCTCCTCTCCATATTATTGTATTAACATTTTACGTTTTGAATATTGAAGTCAAGAAACGTGAAAGACTTTTGCATTTCCATCTTGAAATTGGAATGCTGAAATAAAACAATTTGATTCACTCTATCACTAGACACTTACTTGTCTCTTTCTCTCTCTCCCCCTATAAATTCTACCTCTTCTGTTTCTCTTTCTCTTTCTCTCCCTCACTCTCCCTGCACTCCATCTCTATCACTTTCTTTCTGCTGTCCCTTTCATAACTCTCATTACCATCTTTAAATTGGAGCGCTAAAATGAAATGTTTTCTCTCTCTGTTTTTGCCTCTTCACTCTGTCCACATCCTGCTTTATCTCTACCTCTGTCTTCACCATCCTTGTATAAGCATTTAACTCGTTGATTATCGAAATTAAAAAGCTATGGAAGATTTTCCTTTTCCCATTTTGATATTGGAATGTTGGTAAGAAATATTTTTTGCTTGTAAAATAATTGTATCTCTCTCATTTCCCCACATATGGCTGTGTTTGTACTCCTCTCGCTTTAAACATTAAAATGCTGGAATGAAACATTTTGTTTAGTGCTGAAACGCTTGGAATGAAACACTTTTTTTAATGCTGATATGTTATATAACCAAGTTGACATTTTGAATGTGTTTTCCTCGTTTCATTCTCGTAACTGTTGTAGATCATTTGAGGTTCGTTATGTTGCCAATGTTGCCCCGTTGCGTCTGGTAACTGTTTTTGCGGACATTGTTATTGTTGTTGTAAATATTTGTGTCTGTGCTGTTGCGTAACCAAAAATTAATATTTCGCCCACACGAAAAGTCAGCGACGACTTTCCATGTCGATGTCATAAACGGCATAATTGATAAACGTAAGCATATCTCTGCGAGTGTGCATCTGTCTGTCTGTGTGTGCGTGTGTGTGCGTGTGTGTGTGTGTGGAGGTCATCAGGCAAACGGCAGTCAGTCGTCAGTTGGGCAGTGGTCGATGTCCTTATGTCACTAATTACATGCATGTCAATTTTTCGCTCATCATTGGATCGGGTGGCAACGCCTTGCCCCGCCGCCATCAATGCCATCGCTGCCATTGCGCCCGCACTTCCGTTTCATTTCGTTTCGTTTCGCGCCGTTTCAAGCGTGTCCTGGCAACGTTTCACTCAACAACCAACCAAACAGCAGCAGCAACAAAACCAAACATATTTGGACAGTTCGTGGACAGTTTGGGACGTTCGAATGTGGTCATCATCAGCATCAGCATCAGCATTCCCAGCAACCTGGCATCCTTCCATTCTTGCATCCATGCACCGTTATCCATCTCGCACTCTGTGTGTGCATGTGTGTGTCTGTGTGTGTATATTTTTATTAAATTTTTCATTATTTGCTGACAGCTGTCGGTAAATGGAATTGTTTATTACCTGGCTTCAACTTCAGCTCCTCTCTGATCCCGGCTGTCAACCCCCTATCCTCTACCCCCTCCCTCTCTCCCTCCCCTCTTACTCATCTGTTGCACCCCGCTGCCCGCTCTGCCCCCAAAAACTGCTTGCCGCATCGTTGTTGATGATTATCATAACGTTTGCAATGGACAGCTCGTGTCTGCAAATGTTGACAATTTTTGGAGAGCCCGAGCAGGGTGAGGAGAGGGGCGCAGAGTGAGTGGTGAGAGGGGTGCGATAACAAAAACACAAAACACAATTGCGGGTTTTAGCGGCTGAGAGATTTGCGTTCATTTTCGGACACAACATATCCTAGTTCTATCTGCGATATTTTCAGATATTTTCGAATGGGTTTTCTCTTTTTTTTGATTTTTTTGATTTTTTTTTTTGATTTTTATTTTGTATCTTTGGGATATTTACGAGTACATTGAGCGCATCAAGTGCTTAGCAGAGCTGCTTCAATTGGAATGCAAAGCAAAACGCTTTCATTTCATTTTATCAATGCATTTCAAGCACAATACACCACAAAAGCCACAAAACAGAAACGACTAACAAATCGCACTCTCTCTCTGTGTGTATGTGTGTGTGTGTGGGAGTGTGTGTCTCTGTGTGTCTGAGTGTGTATGTGTTTGTGTGTACTTGTGTGACAAATATGTTTGACTACTAATACCAGTGACTACAGTTGTTCACTTTTAGTTGCGTTTAGTTTTAGGCATTGTTTTGTTGCACTTCTAGAATTTCCCTTGATAGAACCTCTTGGAACTCAGCAATTAGTTGACTTGCTGCTGGTAAATTTGGTATGCGTGTAACTTAAGATCTTAGTTACTATTAGACAACTTGTAAGTACGGATATGTCTAGCCTAAGAGTTAGTTAAGAGACATAAATGAGTTGTGTATATGCCTCAATACAATAATATGCTTTATAATGTGAGATCAAGCTTTTTTTGGAGCATTACTCAACACTAAGAACTGCTTTAACCCAACAAACGTAGCAAAGTGTTTAAGCTTGTAAGTCAGTCAGTCAGTCAGTTCCATAAATAGCCTTTTTAAAAGTTGCAGGAGTTATTTACTATCTGATCAAACTCTCTTTCAAACATTATACAACACTACCTATATATAACCTTTGCACCTGCAATCCTGGTATTAGCTCTAAAATTTCACAGTATTGCAGTTAAGAAGTTTCTCTTTCAAATTTTATTTACAATTTACACACCATAACGACATCACAGGCTTTCTTTTGCGCATTGTGCAACACTACTTTGTTTTTATAAAACACTGTTAGCCTAACGTAAGTGGTTTCTGAAATACTATATCTTTGCAGTTCGGTTCCCCTCTAAAAATAGTTATACTGTATACAGTCAAAAAAGAACTTTAACTTATGCGTTATACAACACTAAATATTTGCTTATACTATTAACCTTTGCAGATGTTCATATGTTTTCTTATAAGCATTATCCAAATATTTAATAAGCTATAATATTTTAGAGACTAATAAATTGAGGTGTTGTACAACACTGTTTATATCCATGTCCCTATTAACTAAGTAGAGAGTGTGGAATTTTCCATCACTGCAATTTAGTAGTGCTTGTATGAAGTTCTTATAAAGTTATGCTAATCATATTTATAGACATTGCTTTTTGAACAGTTACACAACACTACTTACACTTAAAAACCCTATAAGACACACGCTTTCGTTTAGGCTGTATCTACATTTTATCTGCACTTTTAAAACTATAAATATTTTAGTTATGTAAAACAAAACAAAAAACGTTACACAACACTGTTCACAACGTATAAATATATAATCCTTTTCCGGCATCGAAGACGCGGCATTGTTGCATTTTACACGCGCATCAATCGCCAAGGCACAGCCAACAGATCAACGATAAAAACAAATTTCATTTATAATTCCCAAACAGTTCAAGCGTTGCACAGACGACGATCGCTGTAAGGATAACATTTGCTTTAAATAACATGATTATTATTATTTATTTCCTTTTCGGTTGGTAACAAACAGACGGGCAATGTTGCAACACATTTGCGGGCAAGTGCTTGCCACATGGCTAGGGGGGATGGCGTGGGGGCTTCGATGGCATTTCAAATTGCGGCTGCTTTTGCTAACAATGGCAAATCAAATAAGTTGCATGCAGTTTGCACTTAATTGCCAGTGCCAAAGTGGCAGCAAAAAAGGAAGAGAGCAAAAAAAAAAGGATAAAATAGGAAAAAGAGGAGAAGAGGCGAAGTCAACGCGGAGGCAGTTGCAACACTTGCCAAGTGGCAAGACCGAAGTGGCGGCAGCTGGCAACTGAATGGTGAAGGCAAGATCGAGGGGAAGAGCGGGAATAGGGGGTTGGCAATTGGGGCTGGCGATGTGCAACATGAGAACCAATTAAAGACATCGTTGGCAGCGTCGACGTCGTCGTCGTCGTCGTCGTCCGGCGTTGTTGGCAAACGTCAACGTCGAAAACTAATTAGCATAACAAGCAACAAAGCGAACTGGAGTTGGGGATGGATGCTGCAGTTGCAGTTGGAGTCCAAGTGGTTGCCAAGTGGTGCAGTCAACCTAGTTCCATGTGTATGTGTGTGTGTGCGAGTGTGTGTGTGTGTGTGAGTGTTTGACGCTTCCGCTTGTGCAGTCAACAGAGTCCTCTCTCATTCCTTTCTCAAATCAAAAGTTGCGGCATTGAAATGAGCCACCCAACCACACACACACACACTGAGAGAGAGAGAGGGAGAGAAAGAGAGAGAGGGGGAGAGAGAGTGCGTAACACCACCCACATAGCCATAAACAAATACAATTACAAGTCAAGCAGGCCCTGGCCCTGAGCCTGAGCCTGAGCTGCAGCCAAAGAATTGGAGACGAGCGACAGGGCGACGAGTGTATCCAGCTGAAACTGAAGAGATGGAGTCGAAGTCAAAGTCGAAGCTGGCGCCTGAAGCTGGGCATCCTCTTACGCTCCGGCTGCCGCCTGACATTAATAAACTGTCGGCATAAATAAAACGCAACGAGCAGCAGCAGCAGCAGCAGCTAAATAGGAGCTCTAGCTGAAGCTGGTCACACTGGCGACCAAATGCTGGCAAATAAAAATAGGAAAAGCGCGGGCGAAAAGCGAACGCCCAAGCGTTATGATTTATGCCAGAGCTGGAGCACAACAAGCCCAGTGGGAGAAGGCGATGGGGGACTAGGAGCAGTAGCAGTAGCAGCAGCAGCAGCAGGAGGAGTAGGAGGAGTTGCAGGAGTAGAAAGAGGGCGATGAGATGGAGATGGAGATGGACCTGAAGATGAGACAGCTGTCGGAGTAGGGGGAGTTGTGATAGCGGGAGGAACAGGATCAGAAGGCAATAGAGCAGCAGTTGAAACGGGAGCAGAAGTGGCAGCAAACTTAGAGGAGCAGCGACAAACGGAAAGCGGGAGAAGGCGTAGGAGCAGCGAGAGGAAGAAGAACAGAAGTAGGAACAGCAGGAGTAGAAATCGAAACAGGAGCAGGAAGCAGAAGAGGAACGGCAGCAGTAGGTAAAGTGGGAGTAGCAACAGCAGGAGATGTAAGAGAAGTAAAAGGAGGAGGAGGAAGAGCAGTCCGAACTAGAGCAGCAACAGCAACAGGAGGCGCAGAGGGGAGCTTCTGTTGGGGGGGTTTCCTCCCATCGATGCACAGTGAAGTCGCTTTCCGGCGCTCGGATGCAAATACAATTTTTGGCCATGGCGGTCGGCGCATGTTTCTGATGGCGACGAGACAGCAGCTAGACAAGCTCAAAGGGATTAAATTAAAATGTCCTTTTGAGTTGTGTTTTAATTACTTCCTCCTCCCCACACCCCATCCACTGCTTCACTTCCTCCGCCTCCTACTACTCTTCATCCCCCTCCACCATCGTCTCCTGCCTTCATCATGACTCAAGTCGCTGTGGCAATGAAAGCGTCGTCTGCCTCCGCAGCCTTAAGCCACCAGCACCGCAAGCAACCACAGCCGGAGACAGTGTCACAATCAGAGCACTTCTCTTCACTCGACAGAGAGGGAGACAGAGACAGAGACAAAGAGAGCGAGAGCGAGAGCGAGAGAGAGGGAGAGTGAGAGGGAGCATGAGACAGTTGCTAAAAACTTACGACAGTCGCACATTTCTGTTCAGGCCACAAGCCCAAAAGTTGCCAAAGATTTTTTCCCCCTCCGACACAACGCGTCAAAATTGTCGAACAGACCGAAAACAAACCAAAGCGCAATCTTCTTGATCTCACTATGGAGCAGTTATCTGGGAGCTTGAGACTGGCCACCCCTTAAAATTCGGTTAGCTGTTTCAGCTAGTCATTATTCTCAATCGGAAGTAATTATTTGCCGCATTTACTGGGAGATCTGTTAGCCAGATATGTGACATTTACTTGTGTGTAGCTTTCTCATATCAACCCATTATAATTGTCAATTAAATTGAGGAATATAACTGAGTACTCGCCATAAAGCAAATCACAGAAAACAGTTTACATATTTATAATGTAATATATTTAATATTTAAGTGAAATAGTTGAATGCTTGCTGTGGCAAAAGTGATGAGAACTTAATTTAACTAACCAGGATATTAATTTATGGGATTTTATATATACACTATAAAGTATATAAACAATATTAATATTGTACGATATTGCTGAAAATTATTTTTAATTCCATAATAATAATAATAAGAGTTATGTGAATATAATAAAATAATATGATGTATAAATTATCTATTTAAAATTAATAATTCTCTACAAAGAGAATTATTATTTTGAAGAACTTAGTATATATCGCTACTCTAATTTTGTTTACCTGCTCCCCTTCCTCGGCCTGTTATGTATTTATTTTTGCTTAAAATACATTACGAAATTCCTTTATAGAATTTATAGCATACTTTTCGCAGTTCTTAGTTTTAGAATTATTTTTATATATTATTTTTGAAGGTGTCTTCAGGAATTCCAATAGAATATATTATTTTTGTAATACGAAAAAAGTTGGTGAATATTTGAAAAGTTTGCAGTTGCTTTTGCTGTGCTGTTGACCCGTTCGACACCCATTAATATGCACAGCTGATAGCTAACAACTTTATTAATGTAATTCTGAAGAATTTAGTTACTTGAACTTGAACTTGAGCTTGAACTTGAACTCCATTCCCAGGAGTGCTTAGAGCCTTAAGCTCTAATAGTTCATTAAAAAACTAATTTCATATTAATTATTCCATTTCATTTAACACTAAGTTTGTGGCGTTCACTAGGGTTAATAGTTAACTTAACCTTAACTAAAGCTTTAATCAATTCCATTCCTAGCTAACTAGCACTGTTATCAATAATTCTACGTTTAATTTAATTATTGTGTTTATTTAAGTCGACGCCTAAGCGTTTCCATTTAATTTAAAGTGTTTTAAGAATCCAAATAAACGATTGCCATCAATTTTAGATAAATAGTTTTTTGAAAAGATTGGCAAGATCTTCGTCGCATGAGGTAGACTCAGTTTTTTCCCCAGCCTTGCCGTCAACCAGCTCTACCACCTCCTGCTCTGGCGGCTCACCGAACCGACGAATGCGACGAGTGCGCAGATTGGCAGCAGCATCTGTGTTCACTGATTTGTTTTCCTTATCGTCGTCTATGCCGAAACACAACCACTTCTCCAGCTGCTCCACTTCCCACTTTTCCTCCTCCTTTTCCTCCTCCTTTTCCAGCTCCTTCATCGGTTCGCTGCCGCAAACCAACCTCGGACTGATGCCAGCCCTCTTATACAAGTTAACATTGTCAGCCGTCTTATAGCTCTCGACAATTGGCGGCAAGTCAACGACTTTGGCATGCAGCACTTGATCATTCGCATCATCCGATCCATCGTCCTGTTTCTCAAGTTTGGTTCCAGCTTCAACCACTTCACACACCTCATCGGTAAGGTCCTGCCCCCATTTGACATAGATAATACTTAACACATTTAAGTAATTTGTATAGTTTTAATTAGTTTACCTCGAGGAAACGTGAGATAAACTCCACAATTTGCTTCTGATTCTCGTTCTTAGACATTTTGTCGGACTGAAGTTAATCTCACATTCACATTCACTCTCACGTTCTCGTTCACGTTTAAATTTCAAATTGAAAATTTTTCACTTACTGACAATTGGCTTGATGCAGTGCTGATTAACGTCGTCAGATGTATTAACAATACTGTTTTTTAAAATGCTCACTTTTTCACTTTTTCTATTTGCTATTTAATGCTTATTTTAATTTGGTATTTATATCCTACTTTAGTGTATTCATGTTTTAAAATAATAAAATACTTATTGATGAAGATTTTATTGATTGCTTATACAGAAACATTTATTTAAAGGCTGAAGATGTTAATTCAAGCCAAAAATTATGTAAATGATAATTAATTTGATATAATAGATAATTATATTTTACATTATTAATTATATTTTAAAATGATCTTCCTTCCAAAAAAAAAATAAAATATGAAATACTCTATTGTAAAAGCCTCAATTTGCATATAAAGAAGATCAACTACGAAGTTCTAACATTTAAGCTTTTAATGTAAAAAAAAGTAAATAATTGAAGTTGGAACTTGAAGAAGAATATGACTTTGTCAAATTTAAAACATATTCTTTCAACTTTAAAAGCTTTTCACACACACAAGGCACATGCACGGGCAAAAGCTTACATATACATGCACAGCGTCTAAAGCTTAGCCCAAGTCAAGTGTACGTTGAAATGATTTACATGAAGATAAAAGGCTGTTGCACTTTTCTTCTTCTTTTTTTTTAAGTTGGTCAATGCCAATGGGCCCATAAATGAAAACAGTTAAGGAGGAGAGAGAGAGAGAGGTAGGGAGAATGGAAGAGTGCAAGGTAGCAATAGCTATAGATAGATACATGTGTAACTCTGGCCCGTCAGCTCATTCATTCTCATCAGCGTATTGGGGATTTGTCGCCTTTGTAGCGCCTGTCAAGTGCCGCCGCCGTTGTCGTGCGTGAATGTCAGACATGGCTCGTGCGTGACACGAGAGTGGAGGCCAAGGGCTCGAAACAGAAGCAGGGCCTGCATAGCCGGAACCTGAAGCTATGACTGCATGGGATATGGAACGACGCCCCAAACAAATGGCCAATTAATTGCCAGAGCATTGGCATCGGCAACGGCATCGATGTGGAGTCAGACTGCTGGGCAGGCTGTCGTCCCATTTTGCTCATGCCACAACCCCATCTGCCTGTCTGTTGCAATCGATTATTTATTTATTTATGCCACGCTGTGCCTGCCGCCTTCAATTGGCTACAATTGCCGCTTATCTCTGACGCTGGCTTCTGGGCTTTTGCTCACTGCTCACTGGCGTTGGCGATGGCTTTGCTTTGGGTTTGGTTTGGTTTGGTTGGTTTGGTTGGGTTACTGGAACGTTGGAACGTTGGCGTTACAAATGTTTTGCATATCATTGACAACGGAGAGCGACAGTGCGGCCTTAGAAATGGCATTGGATATGGCCAGCAGTCGCCTTACCGCCTTACCGCCCCGTGTCGCCTTCCTCCTGCCACGTTTTTTGCTATTTGCTTTTCTTTTTTTTTTTGTGTGTGTTTGCCTCCACACTCCTCATACACTTCTCGTTTCCTACCCTGCTGGGACTTTGCATACATTTGCCAGTGGCTTGGCGGGGCAAATATTTTAGGCTCTCGCCTCGACGCTTCTCTGCATGGAATTTATTTGAGCAAATTTGCAAATTATTGCGTTTCGTGCTTGAGCCATAGTCCTGCGTCCGGCGTCCTCCGTCCCTGCCTACGTCCAACGTTCTACTTTCTACGTTGCGCCGTACTGCGCCTGGTCCTGTTTCTGTTTCTGTTCCTGTACCATGGACGAGAACGTGAACGTGAACATCTATTACGACGGCCATTTACATTTGACAATTGCCTTGTTGGCATCTTTTTAATGGGCTTTGAACTCGCCTCCAGCTCTCTACCTCAGCTTTCGCTGCCATCGACTTTTCGTCCTACTTGCTGTCAAAGCTGCAGCTCAAGTCGATTTTGCACGCTGGTTTTTTATGGCTTTCGAGTGGATTTCGCCACGACAGCGCACAAATTGGCGACATGCATTAAGACTATGCTCGTCTTTCCACATTTCCCAACGACATCAAAAGTTATACGGCCCACAAGCTACGTCTCGTTTCGACAGTGAAAGTTTGTTTGTTTTTTTGCTTTCTTTCTCTTTCTTTTTTTTTTTTGAAAGAGCTTACATAGCTTGCATAACTTTTAAGTTAGCTAAGCTTACGATCTATTATGGTGCTTCATGGCGTTAGGAAACCTGCTCTTCGGTCATGTGTCTCACTTAAGAATTGTAGGTAAATCAACATTTTGGCTATAAGCAGTTGATTGCTCAAAAAAACTTTCTAAATTTGCTTCAATCTATCAAATAAAGTAAGAAAGCAGAAGCTTTGGGCTTCTGATGAAATACTTTATCACAAGTTATGGCAGACAATGGGAAGCAACTTTGTGAATTCTTCTAAAGCTCAGGCAAATGATCAGCGAAAAGCTTGTAGATGGAGTCAACTTGTTGAAACGTTAAGAAGCTTTTAAAAAAGCTGCAAGCAGCTTACGCAAACATTTACATTTTTAACAGTAACTTTTAAGTTTAATCCCCTTGAAAGTAAAAGTCTATTTTCCAAGAGCTTTTGCCTCTTGATCATGTCTTAATTTAATATTTTGCTCAATATTCCAAGTTTAATAAAAGCACTAAACAAGCAGTTTTGCTTAAGCTCTGAGCTTGCTTCTTCAAGTGCATTTCCTTATTGACAAGCTTGCAAGTTCAAGCAACTTGTATATTCCTTCAAGTTGCTTTACCAAAGTATCAAGTTTAATTAACAAGCAATGAAGCTGTTTGCAAAGCTTCAATCAAGGGACAGCTGTATTGAAGCAGATCTCCCTCAATCTGCACAGAAGCTTCTCTCAAAAGTTCAGAAAAGCTCAGCTGCAAACATTGGCCTCAACAATTTCAGCTTATGGCATTCCAGATGCTTTCAGAGCTTTCAGCTAATTGCTTATACAGTTATATTCAAGCTAACAGTATTGTTGTTGCATTGCAATTAAAATGCAATCAAGCAATCAGAAGAGCTTTTTCTGTTGCATTCTGTGGGCCAAAGTTGAGTTTCATAAGAGAATTCATGGATTTTCTTCGATTATTTTTGGCAA
This sequence comes from Drosophila macrospina, assembly GCA_035042075.1. Lineage (NCBI taxonomy): Eukaryota > Metazoa > Arthropoda > Insecta > Diptera > Drosophilidae > Drosophila > Drosophila macrospina. The sequence goes on from JAWNLW010000359.1 coordinate 1,503,656, forward strand.
CTGCGTTTACCGTTTACCGTTTACGGTTTACAGTTTACCGTTTACAGCTTACAGTTTACAGTTTTCTGCAGTCGAAATCATCTATGCATGCATGCATATGCGCAGAATTGATTACAGTTGCCTCCGCTCCGCTCCAATCCACTGCACTCCACTCCCACTTCCATTCCCTTTGCCCATTCGACGCCCATCCAAATATGTGAATCCTTCTGCAGAGCGGGCAACCTGACCTGATACACTCTTGTTACAGCCGTCACCCACATCTCACAGCTCAATTGCATTTGTTCAACATCAACGAATCGCTCGAATATGGATGCAAAGAGAGCGAGCGAGCGAGAGAGAGAGAACGATAAGGAGAAGGGAAGTTGAAGGCTCTCAGTTGAAGGCAGGCAGGCAGGCAGGAGGCGCTTAAAACCAAACTAAAATCGAACAACAAACTGAATGCCGTGCGTCATCCTCTGGACAATTCAATTGGCCGAGTGGCAACCTGGTGCTGGCAATGGCAATGGCAACTCTACCTGCAACTGGCAACGCATACGAATCCGCACACACACACACACACACGCATAGAGAGACAACATGGAGTGGACGACACGTCAAGCAGGAGGCAGGCAGCAGCATTGAGGGATCTATTTCGAGGTTATGCCATGCCAGGCAACAGCTAGAATGACGCACTGGGCCAGCCAACAACAACAGCAACAGTAACAACAACAACAACAACAACAACAACAACAATAAGAGCTGGACCAACTGCCAATTAACTCAAAAAACTCGCTGCGACGACTACGGCAACCGAGGCATTAGAAGTGTCCCTCCTCTACAAGCATCCACGGCAACCCCCCTCACCCAGCACCATGCCCCCTTACCACTTTTCATCTTCCACGCACAGAGCTAAAACAAAACAGAAAAATGCGGGAATAGAAAAAACAATAAGAGCGAACAGAGCAGAGGGACAATGTCCGGGAGGGAGAGAGAGAGCTTAGCATTGGCATAAGCCGAAGTTTCAATACGCTTACGCTTACAGTAAACTGATGCTGAAACGAATCTATAAAATCTTTTTAAATAAATATATCAAATTTAGTTTTGCAACATTCTACAAACGGCTTATCATGGCTTATCTTGGCTTCAAGCTCAAGGCTCTAGCTTAGAATCATAGTTACACAAGAGGAACAACTTCAAGTTCAGTTACACAGCGCAAAGGGCGGGGGGAAGGTCAAGAAATCTGCTTAAGTCTATTTTATAGATAATAATATTACATGCAGATTATGTTAAAGTAAAAAAATTATTAACATATATTTAATAAATTAATGGAAATAAATACTTATAATAAGCAAATATCAATTGATTGTTATATTTATTTGTAATTGGAAATCTATTAAATATGTATTAAAAACTATATAATTATTAGATTAGTATTATATTGGCATTCTGTTCAACATTAAATATAAATTAAGAAATAAATAATTTTAAATATAAATTTAATGTTATATTTATTTTTTATCTATAATCTGTTCAACATTTAGTATAGATTAATACTTATAATTATCAAATATAAATTGAATTTTATATTTATTTCTATTTGGTAATAGTATTAAATATGTATTAAAAAATATATAATTATAATTATAAATTGAATTATCTATATATTTTTTATTGGTAATCTGTTCAACATTAAATATATATTAAGAAATAAATAATTATGTATATAAATTTAATGTTATATTTATTTTTATCTATAATCTGTTCTGCATTAATTATAGATTAAGAAATTAATAATTATAATTATCAAATAACAATTGAATGTTATGTTTATTTTTAATTGGAATCTATTAAATATGTATTAAAAATATGTAATAATAATTATATATATTTTTTGATTGGTAATCTGTAATTTTCAAATATCAATGGAATTTGATATTTATTTTGTGCCTATAATTTCTTCAACATTAAAAATATAATAAGAATTTCAAATAATTATGTAAGCGTAAGTTGAACTTTTTTAAGAATTCTGACTAATATTATTTAAAATAAAATACATTCAGAATAGGCAAAGCTTCTTTATATAGAAGTTCATCAAGCAGTAGCTCAACTTTTCAACTCTCAGCTCTATAAATAAGAACCAAAGCAATTAAGTATTTCTAAGAAATTTGATAAGTGAAAGTTGAGTTTAGTTAGCTTACAAAGAGCTCAAAAGTTAAAAAGTTTCACTGGCTAGACACATAACCTATCACATATATTTATAGATTTTATTTAATTACATATATTGTTTATTAAATCAATTTAATTAGTATTCAAAAAGAAAAGTAACTAAGATTCAGCTAGAGGCTCTTTTACACATGTCCATGGACATAGTTGTTCTATCCACGGAAAGTGTAATAAAAATGAGAAAACAGAAAGAAAAAAAACAATACTAAAGTAAACTTGTGTTGCGTTGCGTGCTGCGTTGCGTCGGTGGAATCAATTAAAAATTCTATGATTTTACACTTGATTGCCTGCGTTTTGGATCGTCAAGGTAACGTATGGTTAGAAGAGGGCTACAGCGTATTTGGCATTGCTAGCAATGCAATGGGGATTTGCATCTGTTGCCTCAGTCATCATCATCGTCATCATCGTCATCATTTAAAAGCGGCTCAACTTTAGCTGTAAGCATAAAAACAAAGCCTTCCTTCAACTTCTTCCGGCATTTCAACACATACAAGTACACGCATCATTGTAGGTAGTAAAGGATATGACCAATATGTCCAGAGAAAGTTGTTCCACTCGTGCCAATTAGGCAAGAAGTCACCACCCCCGTAGTAAACTGCTCATAATAAAGTGGCTTATGAAATGTGCATACTTATATCTGAAGCAAAGCATAAGAATGTCATAGCTCACTTCACTTTCAAGTCCCTATTCGCATCTCAACAGATATTCAGCTAGTTAGTTAGTTAGTCGGTAAGTTGCTAAGTTAGTTGGTAACGCTTAAACTTGGTAAGAGCTCTATTTATGACAACACTCTAAGGGAACACCACTTTAGACTTTATTCGTTTATTAATTAAGTAGCGTATTAATGAATGCATCTGAATAGAGAGCGTTTTATTATCCGTACTTGAACTTTAAGTTTGGTAATAAACTGTAGAAGAGAGCACCTTTATCGCATTGAAAATACATACAATACATTGTCATGTATTTCTTTGTATTTCTTATTTGTTTTTAAATATATTTCTTTGATTCATTTTTAGAAATTTTCTTTATTAAATTATATAAATTATTAATGCTCTATATCCACCAGTTTCTTTCTCTTTTCTCCCTCTCTTTCTCGCGGCAGATTTCACAGATTTCACAGATTTCTTCTATCCATCGCATTCGTAAACGTTTTACAGCCTCTTTCTTACACTCGTTTTTTATCTCGTGTCTTTCATACTTCTCTCTATTGCATTTGTAATCTTTTTACAGCATTAGCCTTTCTTCCTAGTTTAGGCCTTCCTTTCTTGCTCTATATATCTTGCCTTATCTTTTCTCTTTGGTATTTCACAGATTTCTTCTATCCATCGCTTTCGTAAACGTTTTACAGCCTCTTCCTAGTTTAGGCCTTCCTTCCATACTCTCTCTGTATTTCCTTATTCTTGTCTTTGCTATTTCTTTTTACTCCATTCGTATATCTATTAGCTGCCTTAGCCTTCTCTCCTTTTTCCCTACCTTAGAGTTGATTACACTCTTTCATTCTATCTTTCTCATTCATCCTTCTTTCTTCAGCATTCGTAAACGTTTTACAGCCTTGCTTTCCTTGCTTTCTACATCAATGGTGATTGCTCTCTTATTATCTCTTCTGCGATTTACAGAAAGCTTTCACTTAAGCAAATCGAGTATATTTATCTCTCTTCTTCAGTTTCTTCGACTGCTCTTTGTCGCACATTCGTAAACGTTTTATGAGCCTACAGAATTTGTTAAATGTTATATTACTTTTTATTAAGATTAATTGTCGCTATCTGATGACAGTTGGTACAGTTGCGTTTGGGCTTAAATAAGTGGAAGTCTTGTTTTTTTTTTTTTTTGTTTAATTTTCATTTTGATTTGTTGTCGGTATGAAGTGGCCATAAGTCTCGGATCAATGTATTTATCGGCTTAATAATGTTGTGTATTGTATATTTGGATGCATTGTTTAATTGTTCTGTTGCAGCGGCTGTTGCATATTTGTGGTAAACCGACAAAAGTGACAAACAATGTATTAATTATGTGCCCTACAATAAGCAAGGGCCACATCAATGTTGTAATGCACTTGAATGTGATGATATCTTTGGGTTCGTTAGTACATTTGCTTTAAAATATGAACTTATGGAAATCGCATAACGATGGATGAGACTTGAAATTTTATATAAATATGTTGAAAAGTTCAATTATAAATAATTTAAGAACTTTGTGGTTGGAAACGCACAAAGCTAAAACTTAATTAGAAAAATGTGCAACAACAGCATTTGTGTTGTTGTTGATAGAGAAACTTTGAAATAGTTGTTAAATCAAATAGTTCAGTTGAACTAAGCTGCGACTAGAATAACAAAAGTATTGCGCTTTTGTTTAGTTTGTTTTGTCAGTTTTTTAATCAAAGATTTTAAGCTGTAATTAAACAAACCAAAAATTGCATGACACATGTGTTAGTCATGTCTCTGTGTCTGCGTGTGTGTGTGTGTGTGTGTGTACGTTTGTGTGTGCGTGTGTGTGTGTGTGTGTGCGTGTGTATAATACCCAAAAGAATTTAACACATTTTAGTACAAATTAAATATTTAATGTAACAACAAATTGATATTTGAATTATTAAAATGGAAAATAATGCGCCGTCATGAACAGGCAACTGATGTATGTGTGTGTGTGTGTGTGTACTGGTGTGTGTATGTGTGTGTGTGTGTGTGTTTGTGAAATTTAACAAACACATTTGCGCCTGGCTGACGGCTGCTGGCATTTTTGTTTATTTGTATGGCGGAAATATCAGCGACAAAGTTACCAAAATATTGAAAACAAATAAAATAAAATTTGCATAAATAAATGCATTTTATACCCTGTAATTGTGTCAAACGATAGAGCAATGAGCATACAAATTTGACGCATTGTTGACAGTAAAACAAAAAAAAAACACATTTGATTCATTATAATTATTGTAAATATGTAAATAATTAATTAATAATAATCATATAGTTAATATATAATAATATATGATCTAAATATTTAAATTACTTATTATTCTAACTATTTTAGAGTTATAACAAGCGTATTCTTAAACTTAAGGCCAAGAGTTGAAGCGGAGATTTAAGAAAGTTTGTACTTTCTGTATTCTAACAATTGGTTAAGAAAAATGAAAGTTTTAGAATTACATTTTTAAATTTTAAACCAAAAAACTATTTGCAATCTAATTATAGGCTGTATTTCTGAACGTACATACAACATTTCAAATCTATCAGGTGTTTTATGATAGTCTGATAGTTTCATTAAGATCGGTCGACAAATAATAAATCTAGACAGAAAAGAACATTTTGCAGTGTCAGCATGTGTGCGAGCGAGACATAAATATGTGTATATTTTATACATGTGCATATGCTCTATCAAAAACTGTTTGCTGCATCACTTTAAATCTTGCATTTACCAACACTGTCATATACTAGTTTCACTGTAAATATTGTTAAGCTGAAAACTCTAAACAGGGTACTTGCAAGTCGAGCATTGTGTGATTAGATCATTTGTATATTTGTTGCATTGCGTGTTTTTAATCCCTAAAGCACTGGATTCAAATAACAACAACAACAACAACAACAACAAGAGCAACAATGCCAGCTGCAACAAATTAACAACATGCATGCCGCCAAGCTGCAAAAAGCCAACAACATGCCAGTTATTTATACACACACACACACACACACACACACACACACACACACACACACACACACAGTGACACTCACAGACACCTGTCCATTCCCCCCGTTTCATCATATTGACAATGTTGTTGGCAGTCTGAAGTTTTGTTCATGGTCATGTCACGAGATTAAATACAAATCTTTGGATACAATCCTATTGGTTTGCCCAGCAAATCTCTTCCCTTTAGGAACAAACAAAAAATACAAATAAATAAATAATATTAACGATTTGTTTTTAGCGATTTGGTAATCGTCTCAAAGCCCCAAAGAGCTGCAACTATTTTGACCACAACAGATCGGATTATGCACATATTTCAAATATGCATAGAACTGAATATCAACAACAACAAAAAGTGTGCAACTAATAGTACGAAAATATGAAAATTCAAAGCATAAAAACATTTTGGGATCAACATTTGAAAAGTGCAAATATTTTGCCATAAATCCGGAAAAGACTAAATGTTTTTTTTTTGCTTCTGTTCAAATTTCGATTAAATTGTTCTGTTTTGAGCAATTTAATAACAAAATACGAATGTCAAATCAATTTAAGTTAAAATTCATGGTCAAAGAAACATTTTGCAAAAAAATATTGATTTCGTTTTGTACAAGCACTTAAATATAAAATATATACAAATATTTTATATATATAAATATTTTATATATAAGTGCACTTCCATTTATAATTTGCAATAATTTTCTCCGTAATCGGAATCGTAATTGTGATTTGCTCTTAATGATGAAATTCATATTGAATGGTGTGCCTTAAACATATTTGCATTCAATGAATATGGCAGAAAGCGTTATTGGAATTGGCCTTGCGGTTGCTTTATGTTGATATACTCATAATATAATGTTGATCTATAATAGAACATTGATGGAATATTATTATAATTATTATTTTATATTTTTTCATTTTCTCTCTCTTTTTGAAGCGAATTTTCTATTTTCTAACTGTGCTGTGTGGCTTTCGTTTGATGCATTGATTTAAATTAAAATGTATCCGGGCAGAGCACTATGGAATATGGCCAAATGTCGCTTAGCCCGAAGCCCAGTAAGACAGTTGATGTGAGAGTAAGGGAGATAGATATATGGAGCATATGAAAGAGTGGTTGAGAATTCAGAAATTTGGTTTGGCATTAATTTGGTCGAAATAATTTATTAAATTAAATAAAAACAAACAAATCAATGAAAATGAAAATGAATAAATAAATCAATTTTACAATATGCCAGCGACCAATAACAACAACAAGAACAACATAAACAACAGCAGCAACTAGAAAACCAATAACAATGAGAAACAAATTCAAATATGCAAAACATTTTCATATTTTGCAAGCCAAACAAGTCGTGTGTAAATAGAAAGTTTTGCCCACATATTGGATTTGCGGTATTTGATAGTTCATCAGTTATAAATTACTTACATATTTACACAGGTAACTCACAGATGAGATACATAAGTACTGTGATTAATTGTCTGGCACAATGCTGGGAGATTTATTTCTAATTGAGTTTTCATAGATGTGGACACACAACTGCAAATTCAACACTTTCAACCAAATACAAAACCAATAAACAAAACTTCCTTTAAAATTTGCAAGTTAACGAAGATGTAAACAAACTATCTTGCACCAATTGCCATTATTTTCGGTAGGTGTGAGGCAACAGCAATAGAGAGGCATTGCCTTTGGCGGCAAGTGTGAGTGAAATAAGAAGCAAGTGAACTAATCGTTGCTGATCCAGTTGTTCACTAAAACTCAATGCCGTTCATTTGATCTGCGTTCAAATCAAGCGAACAGTTGTGGAACGGATTAGCGCCTTATGCAAAGCGAGAATAGGAGTAAAGTAACGGAATTGCAAGAAGTCAACTTATCGTTGTCTCAACAGTTGCTGAGCGAATTAGTGTAATGGAATTAAATGAGTGAAGTAAGGAAACTACAACAAAATGGGGAACTATTCGTTGCATGGCCATTTGTCTACTTGAGCTCGCGATTCGATCTGCTTGCAGATCAAGTAAACAGTTGTGGAACGGGTTAGCGTACGTAATAAGCGTAATGAACTAAATGGAGTGAAGTTGGAAAGCCGCAAATCTAAGTAAACTAATCTGTGAACAGACATAGTGAACAGTTGTAGAGCGGTTTAGTGAAATAAACGTAAAATCCTGTGCATTCGCTTGTTTTATCGCTCTATCAACTTTATATCAGAAATGTTACCCAAACTACTGCCTATTCAGTCACCTGGAGCTATGCAATAAAAACAAAGCAATCGGAAGCAGCGGAAATCAACAGCAAACAAAAAGCAAACTGCCAGCAAACACAACTCCAGCCGCTTCGCTGCATTCACATCTTTATCCGTAGCCTCTGAGGCTCTGGATTGGGTTTGTAGATAAATATATATATATAGTATATATATATATGTATATATATTTATATATGTATATACATATATAATTCTCATTCCAATTTCAATTCACATTCCCATTCTTATTCTGTTATTTACTGAAGGTATTGCAACCCACATACCCCCCAAATGCAAGAGCTCCTGCTGCTTCAGTGACAGCGTCCGCCTGTTGCTGACAGTTTTCTTTGCTTTGGTTTTTGGCTTTTCTTTTGGTCGCGTGCGCGCGCGAAAATTAGGAAAATATTGTTTTGCTTTTATTTTGTATGCCGTTTGTTGAACGCTTTTGCCGCCCCCAGTCCCTGCCAGATTCGAATATATTCACTAGTTCTCTCTCCATGCGTATTGGTATTTATTTATTTTTTGAGCGGCGTCAGAATAAGCGGATTCCAATTTCAATGCCGAATCAAAGTGGCGTTGTCACGCGGCGGGTGGGCGGCACCGGCAACAATGAAAACATACGAAACGACTGATAAAACGACAGATGGAGTGGGCGTGGCCATTGGTGTATGCAAAACGTTGAAGACTACGAGTATTTTAGTTCATTTTTTTTCTTTTACTTTAAAATAGACGCAAAAGGCCACATTGTGTTTGACTGCTTTTGACACTTATCGATGATAGTTATGTATGCATTTATCGATTCCTTTTGAAGTTGGCTCCAGTTCAATATTCGGAGCCTGATTGTAGTTGGAACTGGCATTTATAAACAATGTTCAATTTGAATAGTTGTAAACATTGAGAGTAATAAAACAATAACTATAACTAGAACTAGATAATCTAACAGATTGCATAATCTGCTTATAAATATCATAAGTAATTGCCCACTGAAAAGATGCCTCACACACACTTCAGTTGAAGAAAACAGGCAACCACCAAAACTACGCGCCTCCCGCACACAACAGGATGTGGCTTTCAGTTTCGAGTGGCATCAGGCAATGCGCAGCAGACACGTACAAAAGGTCCAACATCCATTTAGAGACCCAGCAAGTTGGTAATACTTCCACGCCCGCTACCTCCACTGCACCCGCCCCCCTCTTTGAGTGAGTTGTAGTTGTTGCCGTATAAAACTCAATTCTGTAGACTTCCCCACTGGAACTGGCCTCGGTTCTCATTTTTTATGTATTATGGTTTATTTGTATTTTGATGTTGTTGTACTTGTTGTTGTTTTAAATCCATTAGGATATGACAACCCCTGCTTAAATTCAATTAAATTGTTTTCTCTTTGGGTTTACATTGCTTGGCAACTTTATAATTGTTTCATGTGTTTAAACCACCAACTACAAGCAACGTGTACGATGCTGAGAGCCTGCCGGAAACGAAGTGGGTAGTGGCAATAAGGATGAGTACAAAGATTGAGGATGAGGTCGCCAAGGCGCAAAGCTAAAAACCAAGCAGCATAAGAAATAACTGGCCAAGAACCAAACCAAACCAAAACCGAACCAAACCGAACAGAACAGAACTGAATGGAAACGTCACAGAAACGGAGCCTGAGCTCAGCCAGAATGAAAGAAAGAAAGCAAGAAGAAGTTTTCAGTAGCCTCGAGAGATTTTTTTTCCATTTGCTTTTGCCCCCTTCCTCCTCACCTTTTGTTGCACCCAACATCAGCAGCACCACCAACACCACCAGCACCACCAGCACCAGCAACACCAGCGCGCTACCATCAGCAGCAATCTCTTGTCTTGCCAGGGTGCTGGCATTCGTTTCGGTTTGCTTCCCGTTGTTCTCGTTGTTTTGTAAAACAATCAACAAAATAAAAAGTGAAATAAATAATAAAAAAGCGAAACGACACGAGCAACAACAGCAGCGACAACAACAACAACAACTACAATAACAACAACAAATATAAAAGGAAAGATTGAAGGGGAGTCAGTGAAATAAAAAAATGTTCACAATTTTTGCGACGTTGAATTTGACTGCGCTACAATTTGTACGCTCGGCATATCGATTTGATCGACTGGTTTGCTATAAACAATAAATGTAGTTAGTTCTGTTGGCTGTTTACAAAGCTAACAAATTGAATTAGTTAATATTTATGTTGATTTGATTTGTTTATAAGATTTTGAGTTAGTGTAGGGTATTCCAACATGCAGTTTGTGTTGTCTTTTACGGGAATATGTTGAAGTTTTAAGCTTAAACTATATATAAATACTCTCTCTGCTTTACTAATCAATCTTAATGTAGATTTATAGCAATACAAACAAATTTATAGCGCACAAACTTATCAAAGAACAGTTTTGTCAAATTTATTAATTCCTGTATTTATCTTAGCTTTGTTTTGCTTTTCCTTACAGCTGTCAGACAGCTTGAAGCTACTTAAATGCCGCTTTGTAGCGTACACTGTTGGCATTTGAAGACAGTTTCCGTTCTCTCTACATAAACCCAAAATAGACGACTCTTTCCATTGCCACTCACTCAACACTCCGCGACATATCTGCTGTCAGTCATGTATATATATCTCTGTGTGTGTGTGTATGTGTGTGTGTGTGTGTGTGCGTGGGTGGTTGTGTGGGTGTATCATACATGTGAGCATTGGGTGGCATAGGCTGCGCTACCGGCCGTCGTCCTTTATGTGGCGCTACCTCTACATCAGCCCCAGCTGCACATATTTTAAACCATTTCATCTTTACCACGAGTTCGTTTTACTTTATATACCCTGTACATATTAAATGCTACACTTGCGGCATGCTAGAACTCTAGTGCTGAGAGAACTCTAGTGAGAAGATTGAGAATAAGTTCAGCAAAGGAATCAAAGAATCAAAGGAATTCCGTCTATTCCAGTGTGTCCGTGAAGTAGATCTTCACGTTGCTTCTTCCGCTTTCCGCTAAGCTTCTCTACCCACTTTGGATTGTTTAGCCTGCTATCGGAGAGTCTATCAAAGCTACATTCAATTTAGTCTATCAATTTTTTGTTCAAGAATCAAGTGTAATTGCAACTTTTTCACTTGCTATTCAGCTAAGAAATCATGCAACATTCTTAAACAACTTCAACACCTTTCAAAAGCTATAGCTATGAGTGCAACTAATCATAGCTATAGCTTTTGATCATTATATAATCATGTAAGTTATGCAATCAAAAAGTCTGGCACAATGTGAAGTCTGCTGCGCCATCTGCAGGGTATCTTTCAGTACAGCATTTGTGGCAGTTGTGGCGTGTCCTTTTGGGCCAACGTTGTTCCACTCACAATTCCACACAGTGCCACGCCCCTGCTGCCACCCCTGTTGCCCCCACCACCTAGCCAACAGATCGCGAAATCACGGCATAACTCGCGCAACAAACTCAAACCCAAACCCCTCCCAGAGTCGGAGTCGGAGTCAGAGTCAGACTCAGAGCCAGAGCCACAGCCAGAGCCAGAGCAATTTGTGTGAAGGCAAGTACAGGTAAACGGGACAAGGGACACAGCTAACCGGTAGCATTTTTACATGTGGTGACTGTGTGACGGCAACGTCGACGGCGACGGCAACAGCGACAGCGACAGCGACGTCGACATCAGCCGGCGGCTGACGGACCAGAAAATAAGCATTCACCTTCTCCGTTGATGTTTTTGGCGTGCGGTAAATGGCGAGGCCGAAATTGTGGACGGCCCTGGTGGTGGTGGGGGGAGGAACGTCTGTGGATGGTTGCCCCATCGAATGGATGTATGTATGTATATGTGTGTGTGTGTGTGTGTGTGTGGTGTAGTGTACTTTTGGTTACTTGAGTGGCGGCAGCGGCAAATGTTACAAATATTTGAAATATTTAAAATAGCACGCACACACATGCACACACAGATACTATGCAAGCACACACACACACACACACACACACACACACACACACACACACACACTTGTATAGAGTGTGTGGCATATGTGGGTGGACCTAAAAGTTTCTCACCGAGACCTTTTTGCATTATTAATGGCAAATTTCAATTAGCCTTTTGCAGTAAACGCAACAGACCAAGAATTCAAATTACAGCACGAGGGTCAATCGAACAGTTTAGCAGTGCAACTAACATGTGAGCATCGGAGAGCAGACATTTCAACATACTACAGTTAGCATAGATATTTAGATAACTTTGTGGTATGTTTAGTTAGTTTAATTCGCTTTAAAATGTGAACAACAATAGTAAATAAAGTGAACATGGAGAACAGACATTTTCAGGGAACAGAGTTGGCTTACGAAATTGATGAAACAAGTCAACAAGGAGATCATAATCTCTGTTTTTTAATCAACACAATAAAGTGACCATGGAGAACAAACATTTATATTCAGTTAAACACACATTAGAAGTAAATAATGTGACAATGGAGCGCATATGAAAACTCTACGCTATGTAGTAGCTTGTAGGCAAAATAAAGTGACCATGGAGGACATAAATTTATATGGAGTTAAACACTTAAATAAAGTGACAACGGATTTAAAATAAATGCTAGTATTTGTGAGGAAGCTTAAAGAGCTTTAAGTGACCATGGAGGACACACATTTTGAATAAGTCTGACTCACTTACAAGCAAATAAAGTGACAATGGAGCTTCATTAGAGTATATTCGTAATGCGGACGCTTAAATAGCAAATAAAGTGACCATGGAGGACATACACGTTTAATGAGTTTTACTAACTTTGAGAGAAAATTAAGTGACTCTGAGGCAGAATTAAAAGCTAATAACGCAACAATGTGACTATGGAGGACTAACTTAAGCAGCTGACTTAACAATTAAATATTATATTTAAATATAGTTTAAACGATAATAATATAATATAAACTATTTTACAATAGAAAAGAAAAACTCTTTAGTTGGCAACACAAAATCAAATTGCAAAGTTTCCTTAACATTTATACACTTAACGCGAACTTCTGCAGCCACCCTCGTGCAATGGCAATTTCGTGTGTGTTTCGTTTGGCATACAAGTCAAAAGCTGAAAGTCAATTCCAGTTCCTCCTGCTCACCCTTCCACCAACCCCCACCTCAGACACACAGCAGCAGTTACAGCCTGTGCACCTGTGGACATATTTTAAAGCTCAGTTGACTATGTGTGTGTGTGTGTGTGTGTGTGGACCAGTCTACCCTCTCGCCTCTGCCAAGCCCATGCTCGCGACTTATGGTAGAGTGAAGGGGCGCGGGGGATGGGAAGCACTTGAAGGCGCAGCAAAAATTTTTTGCATGCCATGTATAATAATGTATGCTTTTATGTGTGAGTGTGCGTGTGTGTGTGAGTGTGTGTGTGTGTGTGTGTGTGTGCGTGTGTGTGTGTGTTAAAGGTAAGCACTTCCGTTTCCGCTTTCATGCTGTGCAGCCCCACACACACAAGCGCACACACTGCCTGCGTTGTCCTTTGGCCAGTTAAAGTTATAAAATATAAAAAGTGCCCGAAAATCAACGTAAAGTTCACAGAGTTGTTATGAGCTGGCTGCCACGCCCCCAACTCCACGGCAAAAAAAAAAGAAAAACTAAATTATTTAAAGATAATTTGAATGGGCGCCGTTTGTAGTTGTCGCTGTTGTTGTTATTGTCCTTGGTATTTACATAAATGAAATGTCAAAACAAAATGCAAACTAACGAAATGCACAAAAGAAAACAAACCAAAAATCCCCCAAAATGAATGAGACAGAAAGCACTGAAAGTAAAGGAGATAGAAGAGACACAGAGAGAGAGAGAGAGAGAGAGAGAGGGTACAAAATATGCTGAGCTTGCTTGCGGTTGTGTGTGTGTGTGTGTGTGTGATTCTTTCTTTTATTTAATTCGACTGATCCAATCCTTTGTTGTTGCTGCAACCCGCTAGAGTCCGTGTCCTGTGCACAATATCCTTGTCTGTGCCGCCTGCCCAGTGCCCACTGGCAAACTCGACCGGCGACATCGTCATCGTCGTCATCATTGTCCTCGTCGTTGTCATCATCATCATCGTCATCATCATCAACAGCAACATCATCTTCTTCGTTGTCTGCGGCTCCTGCGGCAAATTAAAATTAGTTGTTTACTTTGCGCAACATAAACAAATAAGCACAACGATGATGACAAGAACGACAAGGACAAGGACAAGCAGAAGCAGAAGCAAAACCGAAACCAAAACCAGAAAACAGTACGATAAGGATGAGCTTACAGCTCAGCATGGCTGTTGCCAGCGTCTATCGGGGCATTACAAGAAATTCACTTTTAGTTGCTAAAATGCAAATTGAATTGACCCAACGTTGTGCCCCAAAGCATCTTAGTACATGCACTCACTCATTGACCGCTATAATTCGAATCATTCAGCCTGCAAATGAGTGCACTTCATATTTTGTGTGAAATTTGTTGTGGACAGTGCGATTTAAGGCCAGCAACAATATCAAAATTCAAATGTCAACATTTTGCAACTTTCTATTGTTTATTTATATTCATGAACTTCATTTTGAATTAAGCGCGAAAAACGTTGGAATCGATAAGTGCTCGTTAGAAGTCAAGCTGCAGCCAACTTAGCTTTATTTACCTTACATAAGGCGCAGCCAACTTAGCTTTATTGCTGTCAATTGAGACGCAGCCAACTTAGCTTTATTTACCTCAACTGAGTCGCAGATAACTTAGTTGTTCTTACCTCAAGCGAGGCGCAGCCAACTTAGCTTTATTTACCTTACTTAAGGCGCAGCTAACTTAGCAATGGTTATCTTAAGCGAGGCGCAGCCAACTTTGCTTTATTCATGTCAATTGGGATGCAGCCAACTTAGCATTGCTTACCTCAAGCGAGGCGCAGCCAACTTAGCTATATTTACCTTACATAACACGCAGCCAACTTAGCTTTATTCATGTCAATTGAGATGCAGCCAACTTAGCAAAGGTTATCTCAAGCGAGGCGCAGCCAACTTAGCTTTATTCATATCAATTGAGATGCAGCCAACTTAGCATTGCATACCTCAAGTGAGGCGCAGTCAACTTAGCTTAATTTAACTTGCATAAGACGCAGCTAACTTAGCAATGGTTATCTCAAGCGAGGCGCAGCCAACTTAGCTCTATTTACCTTACATAACGCGCTGCCAACTTAGCTTTATTCATGTCAAATGAGATGCAGCCAACTTAGCAATGGTTATCTCAAGCGAGGCGCAGCCAACTTAGCTCTATTTACCTTACATAACGCGCAGCCAACTTAGCTTTATTCATGTCAATTGAGTCGCAGCTAACTTAGTTGTTCTTACCTGAAGCGAGGCGCAGCCAACTTAGCAATGGTTATCTTAAGCTAGGCGCAGCCAACTTAGCTTTATTTACCTTACATAAGGCGCAGCCAACTTAGCAATGGTTATCTCAAGCTAGGTGCAGCCAACTTAGCTTTATTCATATCAATTGAGATGCAGCCAACTTAGCATTGTTTACCTCAAGCGAGGCGCAGCCAACTTAGCTCTATTAACCTTACATAACGCGCAGCCAACTTAGCTTTATTCATGTCAATTGAGATGCAACCAACTTAGTTTTACTTGTACTAAGGCCAACATGTATTTGCTTGAAATACAATGATCTATGATCTTCTTATCGACGGCAAAGTAGAATGCTTTCATCAAATATTTAAATATGCAATATTTTCATGTAATCTTAAACAAAAAGTAAAGTTCTTTATCCTTTATGCCTGCACATTTAACGCAGCCAGTGCTGTGTTAATTGCTTGCTTAAGTGTGGCCAGATTATGCACTTTGTAAGCGATGTGTATTCTCAGTTGTCAGGAGCAACTTTGAGGCATTTGTGAAGGCATTCGCCGCCTAGCGTGGACAGTATGCAGTGTGCAGTCTGTACACAGCAAGCAGTCAGTCGGGCTGGCAACAAACCGTTTGATTAATTGACTGCATGATGATTCCATTTTTATGCACAGACACACACACAACTCTACACACATACACACACAGAGATACATTTAAAGATACGGATACAAAAGCGCAATTAACAATGCAAAGCACTTGAAAATTCCAGTGTTGGGTGTACCCAATAATATTACATAGTAGTTTATGTAATACTCTAAAATATTGAATATTCTTTATCTATATTCAATTTAAATAAAAATAAAGATAAAAATAACCAGAGAAGTATGCTTTAAGCTGACACATCACAGCATTAAAGTACAGAAAAAAAAACAAAATATAATATAAATTTCGATGTCAAAATGTATGCTATGAAAATTTCACACACAAGTTAAGTACTTCAAAATATTTGAAATGTAGAACGTGAAATGTAAAAATATGTAGTTTATTTATTAAAATACTATATATGTGTAATAGATGTTTTAAAGACTTCACTGCTGAAAGTGGTCCATGTGGGAATCTACATTGCCAATTCCACTTGGCTTGGATAATGAGCCACCTCCTGTGCATACTTGACCAACTTTTCGGGCACACCCTAATGCCCATATATGTCAGAGTGTGTGTATGTGTATGGCTGTAGATGTGTGTATGTGTGTGTGTGTTTTTTGTGTGTAAAATGGCGCCGCATCGCCACGGGATTAACTGGCACTGGCTGCTTGAGGGATAATAAGTGCATTGGAGCATCAAATCAATAAAACGCGCACATTGCACATGGTGGACAACGCACACACACACAGACACACACACACACACTCATGCAGATGGAGACAGAGATACACACACACACACACACACATATTGTGCTTATAGTGGTGTGCGGGAGATGGGGATATGTTGGACTGGGTTGCAAGAATTCGCTGCATCAGTGGCTGCAATTGCGAAACATTGTTAATTTATGCAAATTTAGCCACCGCCGCCGCCCGCTTTGTGCAACGCCAATGAGGCAAGAGGCGCTGCAATGAAAGCCACAGCAGCCGCCACAGCCGCGGCCGCAACGCCAACAACATTAACGCAGTTGCAGCGCAACCGACACGACTTGCATAATTTTTGGGGTCGGAGGAATACTAGAGGGGCCCTACTGACTGCTGTGGGGACCGCAAGGGAAATGGGGGCGGGCAGGCTGACTGGCAACGCGCCTTTCACTTGATTTGCATGCAACGGGCAGCAGCTCCTGTTTTTCTTCTTGTTCTAGCAGCACACACTCTCTCTCATTCGCTCTCTGTGTAGGTGTAGGTGGGTGTGGGTGTGTGTGTGTGTGTGTGTGTGTGTGTGTGTGTGTGTGTGTGTGTGTGTGTGTGTGTGTGTGTGTGTGTGTGTGTGTTCCACTGCGCTCTGGTTACAATTTTTAGCTGTCAACGTCGCATCGGCTGGGGACATGGCCAGAATCCAGCTAGCCTCTGGGTGCCCAACGAATTAGCACGTCGACTGTTTGCCTTTGGCCTGTCAAACGGGCCATTAGATGAGGCACAGGGTGTGCCAATTTTATAATGAAGGAGCACAGCAAATAGCTTGCAGTGGAAGAAGATGCAAGCTGTTAAATTACGGCTATCATCTGGATGATAAACTGAATGAAGTCCACATTCATTTAAGGAACTATTTCATTGGAAACTGGAATAAAGTGAAAATGAATTACGATAATGTTAATGCTAATGACAATGCTAGTGCTTATGCCAATGCTAATGCTTATTCCAATGCTAATACTTGTGCTTATGCTAGTGACAATGGCAATACTGATAATTATAATGAAGATGATAATGATATTGATAATACTAATGCTAATACTTAACGCTAATGCTAATTGATAATGATAACGATCATGATAATGATAATGTTAATGACAATGATAATTCTAAGGCTAATGCTAATGATAATGATAATGATAATGATAAAGATATTGCCAATGCTAATGATAATGATAATGATAAGGATAGGGATAAGTATAATGATAATGATAATGATAATACTAATGCTAATGCTAATGCTAATGATAATGATAATGATAATGCTAATGCTAATGCTAATGCTAATGCTAATGCTAATGCTAATGCAAATGCTAAAGATAATGATAATGATATTGCCAATGCTAATGATAATGCTACTGCTAATGCTAATGCTAAAGTTAATGCTAATGCTAATGCTAATGCTAATGCTAATGCTAATGCTAATGCTAATGAAAATGCAAAAGATTATGATAATGATATTGCCAATGCTAATGATAATGCTAATGATAATGCTAATGATAATGATAAGGATAAGTATAATGAGAATGCTTATGATAATGATAAAGATAATGATAATAATAATGATGATAATGTCACCTGAGCTTGTGGCTTGCTCTGTATAGTACATGTATGTTGCATGTTGCATGTGGCGTGTTGCATTCAATCAGTTAACGAGCTCGCTCAAAATGTGTGCCTCATTTGTGCGTAATGCTGCACACTTTGTCGTATTCGCCGCGGCGATAAGCCAACAAATTGGCGCCAATTATAAAATATACGTATTCGGTGCATAATATGAACGACAGGACAGTATGCAGATGATACAGGCATACATATGGATGTGCGCATATGATAATACAAATATATGGCTAACTGTATTTATTGTATTGTCTAGACATGAAAAACCGCAGTGCCTGCATTGCATTTGTGCATTTTTTATATATATATATTTTTTATTTTTGTCTTTTTTTTATACATATATTTATATATATTTTTTATTTTATGGTTTAACCGCATTAAATGAAGCAACTGAATAATAATAATAATAAAAAAATAAGGACGCTTAATTGTTCAATTTGATGCAATTCCCGGCTTCAAAGGGCATATGGAATGTCATAAATGGACGAGCTACCAATTGAATTGTTGTTGATTTTTTGCCATTTGATTCGCCCACCTGAAGAAATTATCGAGAGGTCCTCCTCTTTACACCAATGCCCACAGCCTGTACGTCGTCGCTGGGAACTGAGCAGATGTTGTGCAAATTATGGTCATTTAAGTGGCTTAATAAGCTGAAGTCGCCTAAAGGTCTTTGGACTTGTGCTCTGTATTACAAATGTACTTATGTATACAGCTCATGTAATCGGACGACTTTCACAGTGATTCTTCGGCTAAGTAGAATGCTTTATTTAGTTGATTATATATTTTTTTCTTATTTATGACATTAGATAAATATTTTGTAGTCCATGCAACGAACTTTCTGTATTTCATTGCATTAATTTATATAGAAAGTATGTTTATCATATAAAAGTTTATTCCATAAATATTTTCTTCTTAATAATTCTTAATAACATTTCCATTGAACTTATTTGTTCGTCTTGCAATTACAAGAAAGCTATAGTCAATGCTCACGTTAGTATACAAATTTGTGTTATACAATTCAACTGACAGCAGCTTACGCTCTTGGGGGCTTATTCATGCTGCGAGCTGGCGCGTTACTTATCTTATTATTATCTAAATGATAAGCAATACTTGAACAGCATTAGGTAGGTGTAATCTTCCATCTGTTTGGCGCTTATCATAGACGATTTCATGATCATGATCATTATGATGGCTTGAGAAAAGACAAAAGAACACAGACGCATATGATGGCAACTTTGTTGTTTTGGACGGACATTGTTAACTGGTTTGTCTGCGTCATAAACCTCGGGGTTAGCAGACTCTCAGACAAACAAAAAGTATTTCATTTTTATTTCATTTTATTTTATTTTTTTTTTTTTGGTACATACACATATAGATGCTGCTACCGTGAATTGCATATGATAAACTTGAGAGATAAGAGCAGATCAAATTGGCCTTAGTCATGATCTTTGCAGTGATCCACTCTGAACCACATTTCCGGCCGAGGCCAATACAGCGCATTCTACTGTGCACATATATAAATAAATTATTCTCTTTATTCTTCTTCCACTTTGAATTTGTGCAAATAAAGCAAAATTTGTCACAGGAAATGCGCAGATCTTAAGTGTTTTTTCTTCTGTCTTTATCGCATACTCAAATTTAAGATTAAAGTCTACGACGATTACGTACGGTAATTAAATAAATGTGTGAAATAACATTATTAGGCTTAAGTTAATGACCATCGGAAGCACTAACAAGATTAGCATATGTAGTTGCTTTTTATTATACATACAAGGTCTGAGCATATTAAATACCACCTGTGCACTAAAATCATAATATCATAATATCATGTTATAAGGGGAATTTCTTGTCGATAATAAACTAACAAACAAAGCCTTGCTTTAGTTTGCTTAACTCACTTTAGTTATTATTTAGTTACTTGACTCACGTTGAATTTCAACCATAAGCATTCCAAATTGATAAGGGAATACCTAGAATATGCTATTATTTTATTTATTTACAAGTATTTTCTGGAAATGTTTTTTTCCTTACTTTGCTAGTGCAATAAAGTGTATGTAAGATATCGATAATTTGTAGTCTGCTTATCACGAATCATGCAACTGTTGGTAAGCAGCCTTATTAAGTTGGCTGCGGTTAAATATTTTATTAATTGATGATTTTCAAATGTACAAATTATTATATTTACAAATTTAATAAGTAAATGAAGACCTCTATAAACAACGTTTGAACATACATTAATCATCCCATTTAAAGAGTGTATAAATATATCACTATTATTATGTGTTACGCATTTCAAAATAAAGTTCATTATTTATTAAAATTAAATGATAAATATTTAAAATAATAAATTAAATATACAAACCAAAAATCGTGGAGTTCTAAACAAATATGATAGAAAAATAGTTGCTTGAACTGACGAAGTACTTTTGGTCCATTGCATTACGTCAGCGGATAAGAAATCACAACCAAAACATTCCGAAAAACTAGTTATTATAATAATAATAATGAGGAACATTAGTCAAAACAGGTGGAGACTGCTCAGATTTTTAACTGCAATATCATAAATTGGTCGCAAACTTATCTGGGGGCAAACAAAAGATAATCATTGGATGTTTGGTTAGTGTCAGTGGGATTCGCGAGATAAATGTGAATGTTGGTGGGAAATTGAATATAAGCGGCTTGACTGCACATACTGAGGATAGTAACGATTTTACATTCGAACCAAAAACATATCCAACGACGATGACGAACAAAATATCCAGATTCTTACTTATACTTGTGGTAATTGCAAAGAACTTTACTAACGCGCACAAAATACCGACACAATATCGAACAAGAATACCCAATACCCAAAAAACCCGTAAACCCGCCTATACTCCCCTCATAAAACAAACACAGAAAAACAAAAGAAAAAAAAAAATAGATATATACAAAACACAAATTTTTTATTACAATTATTATTTGTATAATACTTCTTTGGTTTTTTTAATGATGAGTTTTTATTATTAACATTTTGTGTGGCACTTTGCGGGCTTTGGATACGCGTGACTAAACAAACACCCCTGTCCCCGAAAACAAACTAACAATAGCTGCCGGGATTCTTGATACTTTGGATATCGTTCAGATCACTCGGCGGCAACTCGAAAATATCCTATGCAAGTGATAACTAAACCAGTGTAATAACTGTTACGGTCCAACAATTAACTGACTTGTGACAAACAGTGCACCAGTGTGACCCTATGCCAAAATAATACTAACCTACCAATTATCTTTCTTTCTACCCGCCTCTCTTCCCTTTTTCTGTGCTCTCTACAGATAGCTGGAATGCTCGATAGACAGCAGCAACATGCTATGCAGACCAATGCCCAGATAATTAGCGTCAACTGTAATGGCAAATCGGCCATTTGTGTTGGTCCCTCGACCTATCAGACTTGCAGCTCGGATATAGCGTCGGGCATTATCCACGAGTGTCCGCCCAATATGCGTTGCATCAACGATAGTGTGGAGATTTGTATACCAGTCAAATCGAGTAGCGCATCGACAGCTGCTGTTGCCAAGATGACGACGGTCACCGATAGCCCTATTCAGGGTGGAAGTAATTCGGCGGCTCTTGTGGAGTCTACGACAGGCATTCCGACGAGACCTACTAAGCCCTTCACTACTGAAGGTCCTACAGCAAGCAGTGCTCCTACCGATGCTCCCGCTACCACCGAGCAGCCCATTCAGACAACTACTGCTTCCGTTGAGACGACCACAGTGCCGGTGGATATAACCACAGATATTCCCATTGAGACCACTGGCCAACCCATTGTTGACACAACCTCTTGGAGTACCATTGCACCCGTCGACACTGAATCAACACTGCCTAGCGAGCCAGTAGATACCACAACTGAAACTGGAGTAGATCCAAATACGACTGTCGACCCCAATTGGGGCACAACTGCACCTGTTGATCCCAATACACCAGTCGACACCACAACTCTCGGTCCTGAGGAAACGACATTAGCCCCTGCCGATCCTACTGCTCCTGTAGATCCTAACACACCTGTGGACCCTAACACACCAGTCGATCCCAACGCTCCAGTCGATCCCAACGCGCCCGTTGATCCCAACGCACCCGTAGATCCGAATGCACCAGTCGATCCCAACGCACCAGTTGATCCCAACGCACCCGTAGATCCGAATGCACCAGTTGATCCCAACGCACCAGTTGACCCCAATGCACCAGTTGATCCCAATGCACCTGTTGACCCCAATGCTCCAGTCGATCCCAACGCGCCCGTTGATCCCAACGCACCCGTAGATCCGAATGCACCAGTCGATCCCAACGCACCAGTTGATCCCAATGCACCTGTTGACCCCAATGCTCCAGTTGATCCCAACGCACCCCTAGACCCGAATGCACCAGTCGATCCCAACGCACCAGTTGATCCCAACGCACCAGTTGATCCCAACGCACCCGTGGATCCAAACGCACCGGTTGATCCCAACGCACCAGTTGATCCCAACGCGCCAGTTGATCCCAACGCACCAGTCGATCCCAACGCACCAGTCGATCCCAACGCACCTGTTGACCCCAATGCTCCAGTCGATCCCAACGCACCAGTCGATCCCAACGCACCAGTTGATCCCAACGCACCAGTCGATCCCAACGCACCAGTTGATCCCAACGCACCAGTTGATCCCAACGCACCAGTTGATCCCAATGCACCAGTTGATCCCAACGCACCAGTTGATCCCAACGCACCAGTTGATCCCAACGCACCAGTTGATCCCAACGCACCAGTTGATCCCAACGCACCTGTTGACCCCAACGCACCAGTTGATCCCAACGCGCCAGTTGATCCCAACGCACCAGTTGATCCCAACGCACCAGTTGACCCCAACGCACCAGTTGATCCCAACGCACCTGTTGACCCCAACGCACCAGTTGATCCCAACGCGCCAGTTGATCCCAACGCACCCCTAGACCCGAATGCACCAGTCGATCCCAACGCACCAGTTGATCCCAACGCACCAGTTGATCCCAACGCACCAGTTGATCCCAACGCACCTGTTGACCCCAACGCACCAGTTGATCCCAACGCACCAGTTGATCCCAACGCACCAGTTGATCCGAATGCACCAGTTGATCCCAATGCACCTGTTGACCCCAACGCACCAGTTGATCCCAACGCGCCAGTTGATCCCAACGCACCAGTCGATCCCAACGCACCAGTTGATCCCAACGCACCAGTTGATCCGAATGCACCCATTGATCCCAACGCGCCAGTTGATCCCAACGCACCAGTTGATCCCAACGCGCCAGTTGATCCCAACGCACCCCTAGATCCGAATGCACCAGTCGATCCCAACGCACCAGTTGATCCCAACGCACCTGTTGACCCCAACGCACCAGTCGATCCCAACGCACCAGTTGATCCCAACGCGCCAGTTGATCCCAACGCACCAATTGATCCCAACGCGCCAGTTGATCCCAACGCACCAGTTGATCCCAACGCACCTGTTGACCCCAACGCACCAGTTGATCCCAACGCACCAGTTGATCCCAACGCACCAGTTGATCCGAATGCTCCAGTCGATCCCAACGCACCAGTTGATCCCAACGCACCAGTTGATCCCAACGCACCAGTCGATCCCAACGCACCAGTTGATCCCAACGCGCCAGTTGATCCCAACGCACCCCTAGACCCGAATGCACCAGTTGATCCCAACGCGCCAGTCGATCCCAACGCACCAGTCGATCCCAACGCACCAGTTGATCCCAACGCGCCAGTTGATCCCAACGCACCAGTTGATCCCAACGCTCCAGTCGATCCCAACGCACCAGTTGATCCCAACGCACCAGTCGATCCCAACGCACCTGTTGATCCCAACGCACCCCTAGACCCGAATGCACCAGTCGATCCCAACGCACCAGTTGATCCCAACGCACCAGTTGATCCCAACGCACCCGTGGATCCAAACGCACCAGTCGATCCCAACGCGCCAGTTGATCCCAACGCACCAGTTGATCCCAACGCTCCAGTCGATCCCAACGCACCAGTTGATCCCAACGCACCCCTAGACCCGAATGCACCAGTTGATCCCAACGCTCCAGTCGATCCCAACGCACCAGTTGATCCCAACGCGCCAGTTGATCCCAACGCACCCCTAGACCCGAATGCACCAGTTGATCCCAACGCTCCAGTCGATCCCAACGCACCAGTTGATCCCAACGCACCAGTTGATCCCAACGCACCAGTTGATCCCAACGCTCCAGTCGATCCCAACGCACCAGTTGATCCCAACGCACCCCTAGACCCGAATGCACCAGTTGATCCCAACGCTCCAGTCGATCCCAACGCACCAGTTGATCCCAACGCACCCGTGGATCCAAACGCACCGGTTGATCCCAACGCACCAGTTGATCCCAACGCGCCAGTTGATCCCAACGCACCAGTTGATCCCAACGCTCCAGTCGATCCCAACGCACCAGTTGATCCCAACGCACCCCTAGACCCGAATGCACCAGTTGATCCCAACGCTCCAGTCGATCCCAACGCACCAGTTGACCCCAACGCACCTGTAGATCCGAATGCACCCGTGGATCCCAACGCGCCGGTCGATCCCAACGCACCTGTTGACCCCAATGCTCCAGTCGACCCCAACGCGCCCGTAAATCCGAATGCACCAGTCGATCCCAACGCACCCGTGGATCCCAACGCACCAGTTGATCCGAATGCTCCAGTTGATCCCAACGCACCAGTCGATCCTAACGCTCCTGTGAATCCTAATGCGCCAGTTGACCCGAACGCACCCGTAGATCCGAATGCACCTGTGAAACCTAATGCGCCAGTTGACCCTAACGCACCTCAGAATCCTAATGCGCCAGTTGATCCCAACGCTCCAGTCGATCCCAACGCACCTGTGAACCCTAATGCACCAGTGGATCCCAACGCACCTGTGAACCCTAATGCACCAGTGGATCCTAACGCTCCAGTGAATCCCAATGCACCAATTAATCCCAACACTCCAGTTAATCCTAACGCACCTGTTAATCCCAACAATCCTAACTCCCCAACTATTCCGTCAGTTCCTTCAGTTCCCATCAGACCAACAATGCGTCCAATCCCACAGCATCCATTCTGGCCAGGTCGCCCAACCCCTCCGCGTCCATTCTGGCCAGGTCGCCCACAGCATTCCGGTAATGCCAATGGCAATGGCAACGACAACGGTCAAGCGCCACCTACCGGCCGACCTTTCTGGCCCAATTTGCATGATTGGGTGAATAGCTGGCGTCCATCTAAAAGACCAGTTCTCCCAACAATTGCACCCACACCTGAGTCGAACAACAAACCGGAAACTGCCGAGTCTGTAGAGCAGCCAGCTGAATTACCGTCTGGTGGGTCGATCTCCAATGAAAACGCATCCGTTGAAGATAACAACAAGAAGACTGAGGATAAGTCTAAAGAGCAGGATGAAAATAATAAGAAGGATAACAGCAAGTCAAAGGACTCCAACGAGGAAAGAGATAATGAGAAGAAAAAGAACAACAGCTCTGGCGAAGACAAGAATGATAGGAAACACAACAACAAATCCAAGGATTCCAAGGAGGAGAATAAGAAGTCTAGCAACAGCAGTTCCGAAGAGGAAAAGAGGAATGACAAGGACAGCAAGAAGTCAAAGGATTCCAAGGATTCTAAAGATTCCAAGGAGTCCAAGGAGAATAAGGAAAGCGAACAGAAGAAGTCCAGCGAAGATGAGGACAATGATGATTTGAGCTCCAAGGAAAAGCGAGACTACGTTAAGAAAATTATCAAGAAGCTAAGGGATGAGGATGAATGCGACGAGGACGACATTTATCCAGATGTGCGCGATTGTCGCAAGTATTACCGCTGCGAGATCAAGAAATCTGGTAAACATAAGTACGTCCATCTGCGTTGCGACAACAAGGAGCGCTTCGACTACCGCAGCCTCAAGTGCATCTCCCGAGATGATGCCCAGTGTTTGCATAAGTAGAAATTCCTTAAACTTCACAACCAAAATTCCAATGCCACAACTAACCAAACGGAAACATCGATAGCTGTAGCATTCCATATATAATCTCAAAATAAATTCAATGATATTAGCAACGATATATATATACACTTATGTACTTAATTACAATATTATTTTTTTTTCTAATTTATTATAACAATTACACGTAGTTTGCTTGCCAAATAAAACATAATTTATATATGCACACAACAATAAAGCCAGTTAAATTGCATTGCTACAACAACAGGTTGATTCTCTGAGGGAAAACTTGATTTAAATTGAACTTCACTTGAAGATCTTCCATGGGTTATACTGAAAGAGTTTTTGCTGAATTGCAGCTTTGACTAAGATTAATAATACTTTGTTCTTACTTTGATCTCAGCTGCGCGCATTGAACAACAATCATTGTAATTAGCGCTTGGTATGCATTCCGTAAGTTCCGATAAGATAATGAGTGCCAGAGCACTTGTAAAGTTTTCCCTGGAACTTCTATTAAAGCGTTTCACTTACACTTACAAAGTTTTTTAGTGTTATTTCTTTTCTTTTTCTTTTTTTTTCTTTTTTTTCTTTTTTTCTTTTTTTTTTTGTGTCCCTATGTAAATATTTAGTATAGCATAGGAATTTGAAGTGAAACGTAAACACAAGCAGAAAGCGTTAAGGGAAAGTGCATTGAATGGATGGACAGGGCGGGATGGATGGAGCAGGTTGAGAAGAGCATGCCCGGCATGGATGGTATGAGGGCGTGGCACTGAAGCAGAGCAATACACTTAAGTTGATTCGCTGTCATCCATTGCAGCTCATTTATCATTAGATGAAGTCATACGCACTCACACAACGCGAGCAAAAGAGACACGGGCAATGAGTGACTGAGAGACAGAGAGACAGAGAGGGGAAGACAGACTGGGTGCAGGCAGCCGGCACCAGGCTCGGCGACAGTTTCAACGTCGTCTAAGTAGTGTGCTGAGACGCGGGCGTGGCTGTGGGCGCGTCAAGAGTAAGCATAACATTTTGCAGCGACAATGCAGGGCAAGAAGCAGGACCCACGACCAGTATCACGACCAGGACCTGAGCATGACCAGAGCAAGCAATGGCAAAGACTAAAATGCGATGCTACCACCGCCCGCACCACCAGCACCGCCAGCACCGCCGGCACTAGCATAGCTTTAGCAGCACCAGCTTTCGCAGCAGCAACGCCATCGTCACCGCCACCACCAGCAAACGACGACTGAAGTAATTCAATTTTTATCGTGGGTAATTTTGTAACGAGAAACGAAAGAAGCCAACGGCAAATGGCGTTGACCAGGAGCAGGATGCAAGTGATACACTCGAAGAAATTACATAAAATTCCACAAATATTTTCTAATTGTGTCACAACCTAATGAAGTTGAACTTGACTGTTAGTCAACACATTAAGAAGGGGAAACGAATTTCTAGAGTCTCAGTACTTATATAGGGTACAGTATTTTGTAATTGACGACACGATGTTTACCGATGTACTAAAAAACCAAAACAAACATTCCTATTATCAGCTGTTTTGGTCTTACAAATACCTCCAGGCAGATGAAGAATTTTGTAGTTTGACTTATTGCGGGTGTGTAAAATAATTTCAATAGAACATTCTCATCTTCCAATGGTTCCAATCTTTCCGAATTGATTACAATTGTCTGGCAAATCATTAACAATATGTTACTCTTCACTGTTATATCATTATTGTTCATATTTTTTACTTTATACGCTTAATTTTGTACCAAAAAATGTTGGTTTACAGCTGATATACTGCTACACATTCAGACGTGGAAACATCAGAGTCATTCGAATGATAGCAAATGATCGGAATGTAGAGAGTCGTGTAACTTAATTAAATAATCTATTTGATACTTTTTATTATTATTTTTTTTTATTATTATTTATTTATTTATTTATTTAATTTATTTATTTATTTATTTATTTATTTATTTATTTATTTACTTATTTATTTATTTATTTATTT
This sequence comes from Drosophila macrospina, assembly GCA_035042075.1. NCBI lineage: Eukaryota > Metazoa > Arthropoda > Insecta > Diptera > Drosophilidae > Drosophila > Drosophila macrospina. The sequence continues at coordinate 1,532,094 of JAWNLW010000359.1, forward strand.
ATTTATTTATTTATTTATTTATTTATTTATTTATTTATTTATTTATTTATTTATTTATTTTTTTATATTTATTTATTTATTTATTTATTTATTTATTTATTTATTTATTTATTTATTTATTTATTTATTTATTTATTTATTTATTTATTTAACGTCGACTAACAGCAGTCGAGCCAAGTATAAAGACAAATTCCTATGATAATTAAATTAAAAATAATTACAAATGTAATTTGAGTTTAAAATAAAGTTTTATAAATTTAAATTTAAATTTAAAATTTAAAATTTAAAATCTGGGGGAATATTCAATGTAAGCAACCATTTAATGATGTAGGAAATTGTTAAATCGAGTGAATTTCCATTTCATTTATTTGATTTTATTATATCACAATTAAATTAACTATTGCATAGTTAGATGTATAAAGGTTTTCCATTGTTCTAAAATTAAAAGAGTTTGTTGTATATGCTTTTTTTTATCAGTGTAAGTGCAGATGGCATTTGTGTATGCAAGTTCTGACTATATAGAACAAGTTGAGCTTTAAGCCAGGATTCGCGTTGGCCACCATTGTAATTGTAGGGCGTGGCAAGGGCGGCTACTCTTCCAGTGTGTGTGTGTGTGCGACCATACGTTGAAAATTCAATTTGCCTGATGACTTGCTGTGGTTTAAATACAACCAAAAAGCGACATCGGCCATTAAACTCATTGCCACTGCTGCTGTACTGGCCTGCATACGCTGGCCAATGGATAAGGACACACTGTGCCACTATATACCACAATCCAGCCCATATCCACATTATATACTTATGCAAACGATAAAAAAATTAAAAAAAAAAAACGATAAAAATTGTTTAAAAAAGTGCAAAAAAAAAAAGAAGAAAGTTGAGCGAACGCAAAAAATCGTAAACTTTGTTAACTTCATTTGACAACAGCAACAGCAGCACGAACTGAGGCTGTCACTGGCCCAGCGAGGAGTAGTATAGGGGCGACTGACAGGAATGATGCCCTGATCCAGGACATAGCTTTATGTGCTCGCCACTCGTAGTATGTCCCTACTTGCAGCTGTTCGTTGATTGGATTTCAGGCGCTTGAAAAATCAATTTTTATTTAATTAATGTGCCTCGTTGCATGCATTCACACACACACACACACACACACTCACACGCATAGCCACACACTCAGTGATACTGAAATACAAACTGTGAGCAGCCTTTTCAAGCTGCAAATAGTCTCCATTTCTTTCCATACTGAGGCTTACAATTTATCTGTGAACTCGCATGTAACCAATTTGCTTGGCAATTTAATGCGCTTCTATTGTGGTTCCAGCTGGTTCAGTGGGTTATTGGAGTAATACCCTTTGTTTTTTGGGTTTTTTTTTTTGCTTGCCATACTTTATTATAGTAGAAGATAAGTATTCTGCAGCATTGACACAACTTAAATTTAATTTTCTTATCATTACAAATAGTTTGACTTGCATAACTAAAGTGCAGACGAATAGCTGATACCCTGTACTATGATGTGGCATTAACAAACACATACAAAACAACCTCAATTACGTGTAATGTCATTAAAGAGAACAACGCTCTCGCGAGCATGGCCACAGTGGCGTCTATATAAGTAGATATGGCTGCAGAGCAGTTGACCAACGCACACTGGCGTCTTAAATAGTGTGCCTAGTAAGATTGTAACGCTGATTAATAGGAATATCGTGTTCTTCAACCTTGGGCCACAGTGCATGTCCATTGATCAACAGTGGCGTCCAGGCATATGGTGTCCAAGTGATTCAACTATACAACGAAGCAGAGCGTTGCTGTAAAAGGAGTTCAAAGTGGATTTCAACATAAAAAGTTAAGCAGTTGATTGTTATTAAATTTTTTTTTTTGGGCTGAGTGGGGGAAAATGCCTACTGCATCTCACACTACCGTCGCAATGTGGTATGTGAGGCTTGCACCCACTAAAAACCCCTCCTAATCAGGCCTAACTTCACTTCGGGAAAGCTTTCGCATTACTTCTGCATCCAGACGGCCCGATTTAGGATCTCTCATCCAATTCCTTTTTCTTTAGACGGAGGATATCGCTTATGAAATTTGCGACATGTCGCCAACCATCCTCGATGCTGGTCATTTTGGATATTATGTTCTCCGGGGAGATGCTACCGACTAATTGTTGCAGTCGCTGCCGTCGCTCAGAAAATCGCTCACAGTGGAATATTGTGAGCTCTCCGTTGTCCCTATCGGCATCTCCATATACGCAGCTAGCTTTTGTGGTTTTACCTATGGAGTGTAGAAACGAACTGAAATACCCATGCCCTGTCATCATTTGCGTAACATAATAGTCTACATCACCGTGTTTTCTTTGAATCCAGACATTGAGATCGGGTAGGAGTCTTGCTGTCCACCTTCCTTTGCTGTCGTTCGACCACCTTTCCTGCCATATGTTGAGTGATTCCTGCCTGCAGATGGCAGCTGTTTGCCTTATCGCTCTTCCTGTTTGGTTAAGCTGCACTTGAAAGGTTAGCTTTGAGTCCAGTCGTATCCCTAAATACTTGATGACCTTTTGGGTTCTAATTAAGTTCTCGTTTATCCTCATGTCCAGCTCCAATGGGATTTGTCGCCTAGTAACTAGGAGCAGCTCTGTTTTTTCTGTTGCTAGCTGCAGTCCGCGGGAATTCAACCAGTCCTTGACTCGGATCATCACTTGCGTGAGCTTGCGTGAGCTTGCGTTGTGCGTATTCTGTATTCCGCGCCGGGATAACTGCCACAATATCGTCCGCGTATCCTACAAGAAAGGTGTCATCGGGCATGTCTATGCGTAGAACCTCATCGTATGCTATGTTCCAGAGATCTGGTCCAAGTATGGATCCCTGTGCTGCTCCGGCTGTAACTTGGATACATTTTTCCTCTGCCATAGTCTGCTACATAAGCTTCCGATTGTCGAGATGGCTGTGTATAATTCGCATCAGATACCGAGGCATTTGAAAACGTGTGCGTAGTGCCTCTATGATATCCGTCCACCTTACGCTGTTGAATGCATTTTTCACGTCTAACGTTGCCTTTCCTGCTGTATTCAGCATGCACAGTGGTCGATAGGCCGAGGGGGATTCGGGATCACCTTTCCTTTTGCTTATCAGGACTAGCCGCTGTGTTTTCCAAGTGTCGGGGAAGGTTCCACTTCGAATGCACGCGTTATACAAATCCAGTAGCATTTCTGGTCCGCTTTCTGCAGTAACAGCTAGCACTTTTGCCGGGATATTATCGGGGCCTGGCGCCTTTCCTTTTCCGCTTTCGTCAGCTCGTCCCTAGTGAACAGCTCCACCGAGTTGACGCTACTCGTCTAACCGGGTGGGTGGGGAAAAGCGCCTGAACTATGATGTCCATTTTCTCCGTTTCCAGATAAGGGAATGCGCCGTTGTTCCTGAGCTTCTTCCTCACGATTTCATACCCTAGTGCAGTCCTACCAGGGATCAGAGTTAATATCGTCGCAGAGGGTTTTCCATTTCTCAAGCTTACTTTTCTTTATGGCGATGTACAGCTCTTTTCTAGCTCTTCTATTCTCGATCTCTTCTTCAGAGTAGTTTCCTTGGCGTCTGGCCTTAGTTAGACGGCGGCGGCATCTTAGACAGTTTGCTCTTAGAATGCGGATTTCCTCTGTCCACCAGTAGACTTCTTGTCTCTGCGTCTGTTTCCCGTTTTGGGCGTTTTTTGCAGTCTTGCATCTTATGGCCACTCTCTCCGCATCTGATGCATAGGTCTCTGCGGCCCGGTCCTGAACACTGGCCCTGCACAACAAGCAGCGTTTGATGTTTTCACATCGTTTTACTCGGCTTGGGGTCCACCCGATTCGAATTCTTGATTCTTTGAGGACCTTTGCTGCATCTTCGGCGTAGAGAATAATAAAGGCTCTGCTTTGCTCCAAGCTATTTACTCCTGTCAGAAGCACTCGTATCTCCTCAGCAGGACCTTTTGTCACTTCCGATATTGCTATCTTCACTTCTGATTCCTCAGTGAAGCTGTCCAGATCTCGAATTTCGAGTTTGACGGTTGGCCTGAGTACGCTCACTGTAGCCGTTGGTTCTTAAATATTAAATAAAAATAATTAAATATTAATAAAATAATAAACAAGCTTGAAAGTTTTATAGCCACTAAATTATAAATATTTTGTTTCCTTTTTGTAATATTTTTAAGGTTCATAATTATAATAATAGAAATAATTATAAATTCATTATTTTAATTCTCAAATTTAATTTCCATATTGTCAATAAAAATATTTTGTTTATTTTTTCATAATATGAAATGGAAATAAATTAACACACATTTTAAATAATAATTTTAAATTTGCTTAAAATAAAAATAAAAAATTATAAAAAAATTGCTTGTCAATAAAAATATTGTGCTTATTTTTTCATAATATAAAATGAAAATAAATTAAAACACATTTTAAATAATAATTTTAAACTTGCTTAAATCTATTTTTTATCCAAATTTAATTAAAATATATTTTAGCAAATTATATACATTATTATAAATTTATTCAATATAAAATGAATTTGAAATAAGAATTGTATTGTTATTATTATACAAATTAGAATTTTATTACTATTGATATTATTTAAAATTGATTATAATTTATTTGCAATTTATAAAACTCAACTCACTTGTTTCACTTGTAATATTGTGCAATGTATTTATTTGAAATAAAATTAATTTAATCTAAAGAAATTCAGTCTATAAGAACTTTTCCTATTGTTGAATTCTCACGCTTCGTCAGTTCTTTGGGCGTAGTTTTCCCCGAGTTCGATTTGCTTATAAAGTGAAAAACTCAATTTGCAAAGCGAACTTTGAGCGAAGTGAAAGAAAGAATTTCTAATAATATTATGGAATGCTATATGACAAGTTGGCTTAACCAGCAATATACTTGGACTTAAGTTAGTTTTCCATTTAAACTTTCAGCAGATAAGCAATCTATGAATATATAACTTGGTAGCTTCATGCTAGGCAGTGGCTTATACAACAACAAGCCAATCTCAACATCAATCAGTTGAGCCCAACATTCTGTTTAGATGGCATCAAACGGTTTATTTTGTTGCTCTCTCCTCTCATGCAATGTACACAATGACGCCGCAGGGAGTTGCCCCACCGAAGAGACGCAGGTGGTGGGGTTGGCGGACGACACCTGCAAACAGAAAGAAGTTGGAGAAAACGTGAATAAAGTGGGGGGGAGGGAACGTAGTGAAGGAATAAAAATCTTGTACTTGTGTATTTAATATTCACATTTCAATTGTTTTTTGGTCCCCCCCCACCCCGAGCCAACCCAGCAATCCACCAACCACTCGACTGACTTCATCGCGTAACTTTGCCGCCGCCCACTTTCCACTTGCCACTTGCCACTTGCCACTCGCCACTGCCTCCGCCGTGTATAGTATCCCATTTTGCCAGTTGTGAAAGTCCTCCAATCTCCAACCTGCCACCAGCATCGCCTTCTGCTCTGCCCTTTTGCTTATTTGCTTTGACTTTTGAGCTCTCCTTTTGGCGTTGACGATGGTTATTGTTGTTCTTGCTGTTCTTCCTGTTGTTGTTGTTGTTATTATTCTTCTTGTTGTTGCTGCTGCTGCTGCTACTGCTGGGGCTTCTGGGCGTTACTCTTGCCTTTTATTTATAAAATTTTCATAAAGTTTTGTGTTATTAAAAATGGAATATATTCTCGCGCGAATACGCAATGGAATATTAATAGCATGAAATAACTTGAATTTGTATACAAATAAGCGAAAAGCATTAAAAAACAAAACTGTAGCCATACACAGTCTGGACAAGTGCAAGATAGGATTACCAGAGAATACCCTTTAAGGCATTACAAGCCCCGGCAGACAGTCACCAGCTCAACATTTGAAACTATTCGTGAATTACTTAGTAATATCAGTTGCATTTCTTAAATAAATAATGCTAAAACTATTATAATTAATTATTATTATTAGCTCCAATAAGTATGCTATAGATTTCTTCAATGAGTTGTACTCAACGAGACGAGATATTTTATTAATTCTAAACACATAAATACATTAAAGGAGACTTAAAAGACCCCACCCAAAGGATGTACCTTCCAGAATTCTGTCTTATAAAGTTCATGTCGAAATGTAAATATATCGTTCTGCCATTGTAAAACTCACTGTTCTGCTAATCATGTCACCTATTATTCTTCTTTGTTAATGATAGAAAATATTTCACGGCTTGAGTAAAAGCTATACAGTCGATTATTATCTTCAAGCGTATGCCAAGAAGCTAATAACGAACATTTTCCATTGCAAGATGTGCAGTTTTTACTACTTCTAGCACATAGCTATGGCGCTTTTCATCACTTGTTTTTGACTTCTCAGTCCAATAAAATATCGGATGTTGTTTCCGTTAAAAATTTGCAGCAGAACTGCACCGAATCCGTCCCTCGACGCCTCCGTATGAGGTTCCGTTGGCGCGAATCTGCAGTATAAGCGTAACGCAGGTTCAACGATCAGGGCATTCTTCGATATATTCAATGCGTTTAACTCGGCCGTCTCAATCTTACAGAGTGCATCTTTCTTTAACAGATCTGTTAATGAACGGGCAATTTGTGCGTAACCCTTGATGAACTTTCGGAAGAATCCCGTGAGACCCAAGAAGAATTGGATACCTTTATATCCTTCGGTATAACAAACTGACAAACTCACTGTGTTTTCTCTTGTCCTGGCCAAATTTTCTTTTGCTTTTGCTTTTCTCTCCAAAATGGTAAGATTTTCGATTTATTTTGATTTCTATTGCAGATGTATTGCGCAACTAAACAATTATAAAAATACATAATTGTTTATCTATTGCTATTGTTCCTCTATTGCTATTGCTAAGTTCTTGCGAAATGATTGTCTTTCCAGAAGTTGAAGTAAGTTGCAATTTGATGCTCTTCTAAATCTTTCGCTTTTCTAATCTCCATCTCGTTCCATTCCATCCCATTCAATAGAGACATTTATACATGACGGTACCGCATTGAGGCTGTGGATTGCGTCGAAATTTTGAAATCAAATGCACATACACACACACACACACACACACACACACACATGAATCATGAACTCTGCTATGCGAGGCGTCCGTTTTCTCAACGCGAACGTGCGCCCAAGAAAATAGCCGCAGCTAACAGAGAAAGACAGGGAGAAGGAGTAAGTGTCACTGGGACGGGACAAAGTTGACCCAGTAAGTGAACCCGATAAGACGACGATGGCAATGGCAAAAGTTCGCCTCAAGTCAAGCCGCATCGGTTTTGGGGTGCGTGAGGTGTTGGACGTTGAATGTTAGAATGTTGAACGTGGACCGTGGAACGTGGCACGTTGGCTGGGGCTGGGGCTGGGTCTGGGGCAAATGCACCTTGAGCACGGTAATTGCTTTGGACGGGCCGCTGAAAGCCCAAACAAATTATAAATTGCCGCCAACGCTGTTGGCCCCGACTCAAAGGCTTAAAAAAAAAAGCGGCAAAAATAGATGAAGCAGGTGTAAAAGTAAAATGTTGGCCCACTTCAACTCGCTCATTACCCCAACTCGTTGCTGTCTTATCTTGGCACTGTTGATCCATCAACGGGATTGCTGCTGCTGCTGCTGCTGCTGTTGCTGCTAACTGTTAACTGAAACATTTTCTGATTGCGTGTGCATTTTTAATGTCGCCTTTTGGCCTTTTCTCGCTATGTACGCACTTCATTCATCAATGTGGCCCGCAAAAAAAAAGAAAAAAGAAAAAAAAACGTTGGCAAAGCGGCCAAGACAAATGATGATGTCTGGGCTTCTTTCTACCTGTTGGCACAAACTTGGCCATCTTAACGCTGCTTTTGGAGCCGTCATCTCTGACATCTCCCTGCGCTGGCGCCATTACTTTTGATTTTTATAAATTTTATATGGCACACGCCTTTCTTTGACTGCGCCACGCCCACCGACTGGCTCTCTGCTGCCGCCTTTCACCGTTCACCGTTCACCCCCCGACCCAGTGTTGGGTCGGTGAGTGCGCTCACTAATGAAATATGAATAATTAATATTGTATGCTTCTTTTTGTTGTTGTACTTCATTTGGAGTTCATTATTTTTGGCTCGCTGCATTGCTGCGCCCTTGGGCGTCTCCATTTCTGCAAATTTTCGTATCTTCTCTCTCCTTCATCTGCTTCCTCTGCTTCGTCTCCTTCTCTTTTTGTTACAATTTACAACTGATTTCTGTATGCGTGTGTGTGTGTGTGTGTGCGGCACTTAAACAGCTAACAGCATAAATTGAAGCCATCTAAAAAGAAAGCAGTGTAATCGGAGGCCGACTTCGTTGGGTTAATACGTACTCTCTAATGACAGCAAACTGCTTTGAAAACTTCAGTCGAGACACCAATTTTCAAAGAGGAGATCTCTCTAAAATATCCAAACTTCATTTTATCCACCATTTTGGCAGTGATGTGTGCTTTCACATCATCTACCGATGTATCTAGAGCAAGTCGTGACACGACAATTTGGGTGGCATCACAGAAAGAGGTTTTGCAGCGCTACTCTCCACTACAGGTACTGCCAAGGGCTGAGGAGAACTAAAGAGAAGGCCATGCTTGCAGAAGAAGTTGGAAGAGGAAGAGAAGACAAGAACACAACAACGCAGACGCACAGAGAAATGAGCGCAAGAGCGCGGGAGATCGTGACGTACGTGATTTCAAATTAATTTTCAAAGTGAACAATAAGAAGTAAACAAAGATTGCCAATAATTCCAACGATTTTTACTTGGAAACTAGAAATAGATTTACTATAATATATAATAGATAATTAAATTACGACACAATGTATATACATATATAAGTTATTTAGTTATGTAGTCCAGTGGCCTGGGTGTTCCCACGTGGCTCCTGATGGTGGGATCCAAGTCCAGTGGCTTTCCTTAAGGACGTTGATCCGGGTAGGATCCTTAGATGTGTTATGGTTATGATGATTATGGTGGGAGACTTGACTTCGTCTCCTTTGTTGATTACTGTCCTTGTGGTACCGTAATATAATTCAATAAAGACAAATAACGGCAGTGTGACAAATAACGGAAGCATTCTCGAAGGCGAATGCAAAGCACAGTAACAATTTGGAACATTCCTTTTCTTCTTTTCAATCTTCTTTCAGTATGCTTTAAGCTCAGCAACAACAACACATTCATATATTTTGTTGTTGCATTGCTTAGAGAGTGCGTGCAGCTGCTGTCGTGCATTGTTGTTGCTGTGCTCGCCGACTACGAAGAAGGGTATAGAAAAATGCGTAAAATAACTGTGTGTGCTTCATGAGTTCGGTGAGGTACTAACGTGCTAACTAATAGACCCCGAAAATCAAATTAAAGCTAAAGACAAAGGCAAAACATAATTCTACTCAGTAAAGACAATAAAGACAATTCTAAGCGCCGCAGCACTCCAGCAAAGAAGTGTCATACGATCGCTGCTGATTGAGCACATTTTGGCGTGTCAGCATTATTCATGTAGTGTTACTTAGTTGCTATGGAATTTATGTGTTAACTTATATACCTCACAAAGTACTATATATACGGCACAAAGTTTATTCTGCACAGTTTCACTTAAATAATTAATTAATATTAATAGTTAAAATCTAAATTAAAGACGTCTAGACACGTCGAAATACACGTATATACTGATATATAAGGAAATTGATTTTTATTAACAGTTCTTTCCAATTTAAGCAAGTGCTGTCGATTATTTAATAAATTATCGATTAACCAAGTTTGACAATAAGAAAATGAAAACTTTTCAAATGTTCACAAACTTGTTAAAAATAATATTTAATTAGTATAGAGTCTAAAAAAATTGTAAATTAAGCTTCTACAATTTACCCAATCAATGGAGGCCTTGCTATCGAAATTTCCATTTCCAGGTTAACCCAATCAATGGAGGCCTTGCTATCGAAATTTCCATTTCCAGGTTAACCCAATCAATGGAGGCCATGCTATCGAAATTTCCATTTCCAGGTTGACCTCACAAATAGTTTATGTGGTATTCCTCAGTCGGTTGCCTGAGATCAACTGGAGCACAGTTCGACTTGTAAAATTCTCAGTTTTTCCTATTTTATTTTATTAGTAAATTGATTTAAAAAAATGTTTTTTTTTGTCGAAAATTTTATAATATTGTCGAGCCTTTTTTAATGTGAAATCCAACGTTTAAAAATACAGCCCCCTAAGTAAACATGGTAAGTGTTTGTAGCCAGAACATAAAAGGCAAACTTATCTTTCTCTCGCTGCAGCGAGATGGTACCGTGCTACAAAATGTGGCAAGTGGCTGGCATCTTCTATAATAGATAAAGTTAGAACATGATTCGATTAACGCAGGTAAGCAGCGTATACATATATATAATATTATTAATTAATAATATTTAATAATCTTCTTTGATTTTAGTTACAGCTTTACATAACCATTGATTGCTCCAAATATTTTTTGCATACGTTTTGATTGTCGTCCATTGCTTTGTGTGACAACTTTGCCACAGGTAATTAATATAATATATTTCATTTCTTCTGATACTGATTCACACTCTCTCCACAGTTGACGGCAACAGCTTCTCATTTCCATTTCCATATAATATATATTTAAACTGAACAGAATTGAGTAAGTATCTTTGCTTTTGTCTCCAAAATGGTAAGATTTTCGATTTGTTTTGATTTCTATTGCAGATTTATTGCGCAATTAAACAATTATAAAAATGCATAATTGTTTATGTATTGCTATTGTTCCTCTATTGCTATTGCTAAGCGAAATGATTGTCTTTCCAGAAGTTGAAGTAAGTTGCAATTTGATGCTCTTCTAAATCTTTCGCTTTTCTAATCTCCATCTCGTTCCATTCCATCCCATTCAATAGAGACATTTATACATGACGGTACCGCATTGAGGCTGTGGATTGCGTCGAAATTTTGAAATCAAATGCACATTTCTTAGATATAATAAAAACGGAATTCTAGATACGACGGTACCGGGCTTCATATACCATCAATGAGGCTGTGTTTTGCGTCACAATGAACATATATTACATTTATAACATTTTGTAATTTAGTTATAAATAATATATTTTTAGCAATTATAAAAAAGAGCTTTAATGATTTGTATTTGTAGTTAAAGGCATTTCTAACAATATTCAACAATTGTAATTTAGTTAGAAAATGCATAGGCTAGATGTGTACATTTCTTAGCATTAAACAAAAATGTGTAAATACTGCGAAAAATGTACAAATACTTTGTGTATCAACATTGCCTAATTATGAAAAGAAATGTGTTCTAAGCTAGAAAACTGTATAAAGACTTTATTATGAATAGAATGTATTGAAATGTTCAACAGAAGTAAGCATGTGAATAGTTAAACAATAAAAAGAAAATAAGTAACATTTTATTCAACAAATGTGCATATATTCCACGTTCACGTTCACATTTCTAGAGCAAGTCACATGACACGACAATTTGGGTGGCATCACAGAAAGAGGTTTTGCAGCGCTACTCTCCACTACAGGTACTGCCAAGGGCTGAGGAGAAATAAAGAGAAGGGCATGCTTGCAGAAGAAGTTGGAATAGCATTAGTTTACTTACTGAAATTGTACAAGAAATGATTATAAATGAAGTGAAAAGCTAGTAATAATGCACAGCAAACGAAATTGCAGTCAACAACACAACAACGCAGACGCACAGAGAAATGAGAGCAATAGCGCGGGGATCATGGCGTATGTGATCTTAAAATAGCACAAATAAATTTGTAAAACAATAACAAGCAATCAGAGATTGCCAATAATTTATGCCAATTTATTTGAAAACTAAATATACTATACTGCACTACTACACGCAGTCAAAATCGTCATTCAGTCGAAGTCAGTACCGTTAACACATCCCGCGGCGTTAATCAACACTGAATCCTTGTCATTGTCAGTGAATGACAAATTTTCAATTTGAAATTTAAACGTGAACGAGAACGTGAACGTGAGAGTGAGTGTGAGATTAACTTCAGTCCGAAAAAATGTCTAAGAACGAGAATCAGAAGCAAATTGTGGAGTTTATCTCACGTTTCCTCGAGGTAAACTAATAAAAACTATAAAAATTACTTAAATATGTAAAGTATTATCTATGTCAAATGGGGGCAGGACCTTACCGATGAGGTGTGTGAAGCGGTTGAAGCTGGAACCAAACTTGAGAAACAAGACGATGGATCGGATGATCAAGTGCTGCAGGCCAAAGTCGTTGACTTGCCGCCAATTGTCGAGAGCTATAAGACGGCTGACAATGTTAACTTGTATAAAACGGCTGACATCAGTCAGAGGTTGGTTTGCGCCAGCGAACCGATGAAGGAGCTGGAAAAGGAGGAGGAAAAGTGGGAAGTGGAGCAGCTGGAGAAGTGGTTGTGTTTCGGCATAGACGACGATAAGGAAAATAAATCAGTGAACACAGATGCTGCTGCCAATCTGCGCACCTGTCGCATTCGTTGGTTCGGTGAGCCGCCAGAGCAGGAGGTGGTAGAGGTGGTAGAGGTGGTTGACGGCAAGGCTGGGGAAAAAACTGAGTCTACCTCATGCGACGAAGATCTTGCCAATCTTTTCAAAAAACTATTTATCTAAAATTGATGGCAATCGTTTATTTGGATTTGCGTGGTTTTTCTTTTTCAAACAGGCGCGGTATCTTGATAAATGTAATGATCGCTCGCAGTGATTGTTAATGTGCAGGCGATCGCAGTGAATGTTGGTTGGTTGCTGAAGAAGAAGAAGAAGAAGAAGAAGAAGAAGAGTGAAAGTGAGATAATGCAATTATTTGTGATATTATTGCTCTAAAGCAATTGAATGGAGTTGTGCAAGTAATTAAAGTTGTTGCAACAATGTGCACAAAAACAAAACAATATTGTTAAGCCAATTGGCAACGACACACACACACACACACACACACCCATGCATGAGTGGGAGAGGGAAGAAAACAACAAAAATGCCAGACATCTGGGCGTTAATTTGCCAAGCGATAAGACGCAGTGCATGCAAATGGCCAGGACAAATGTGAAATGAGATGCGACTGACTGCCTGCCACATGCCACCCACCTGCTGCTGCTGCTGCTGCTGCTGCCTGTTGCCCCGCCGCCTGCTGCAGTTGCTGCTGCCGCTTGGAGGCAAAGAAGCCAGCTTAGGTCTCTCTGTGAGTAAGTAAGTCTGATATGTTTTTGCTAGCCAATTTTCTAATGCCACATTATTTGTGTTGCACAATTTAGCATGTAATTATGCAAGAGGCATAAAAACGTTGCACAACCACACACACACACACACACACACACACACACGCATGCACACTTTATATGTTTGTGTGGCAAAACACAATTTGAATTACAATTCTAAAATACAGAAATCTGTATGCGGATTTCTGAAACGGTTGCTCATCCTTGCTCCACTCATCCCCCTCACTCTCTCTCTCTCTCTCTCTCTCTCTCTCTCTCTCTCTCTCTCTCTCTCTCTCTCTCTCTCTCTCTCTCTCTCTCTCTTGCTCTGCCCCTCTACCCCTTTTCACTGCCTCTGTCTGTGCGTGAGCGTGGCAAATGCATTTTGCTCTTTGAATTTTAATTGCGTTGATGGCGACGGTGACGCTGACGCTGTTGACCTCGCTCCAAGCCCAAACACTTGACTTGCCTTTTGTATACCCTTGCAGAGGGTATTACAATTCTCTCACGAGATGTGCGACACATTCAAAAAGGACTGCAGACAAACGGAGTCTATATAATATCGTGTCTCGCAATGCTAGTGAAAATATCTGGATGAAACTTGATATGGATCCTTCTCGGATTAGGATTCTCACAATAGGAATACTTTAACATAGAGCTGTTAATATATAATACAATATATATAATTTATCTAAAGGAAATCAACAATTTATATACGTTAACCAACTTCACAGATTCTGCCTACTGTATTGTCTTATACATTCTTATAAAATTTGTTTCAGATCGGATTACTATATCCTATTGCTGACATAGGAACAATCTTTTGCAAATCAACATTTAGTATGAAAATCTTTGTTATTCCTTGAAATACGTTAACCAACTTCACAGATTCTGTCTACAGTGTCGTCTTAAACATCCTTACCAAATATAGTTCAGATCGGATTACTATATTCTATAGCTAGCATAGGAACAATCGGTTGCAATCAACATTTAGTATGCAAATCTTTTATTCCTTGATATAGGTTATCAAATCTCACAGAATACGCGTTAAGTGTTGTCTTATACATCTTGAATAAATTTGGTTCACATCGGATTACTATATCCTATAGCTGCCATAGGAACAATCGGTTGCAAATCAACATTTAGTATGAAAAACTTTCTTATTTATTCAGATATGTTAACCAAATTTACAGATTGTGTCTACAGTATTGTCTTATATATCCTTACCAAATTTTCTCCAGATCGGATAACTATATCCTATAGCTACCATAGGAACAATCGGATTACTATATCCTATAGCTGCCATAGAAACAATCGTTTCCGAATCAACATTTAGTATGAAAATCTTTCTTATTTATTCAGATACGTTAACCAAATTCACAGTTTGTGTCTACGGTATCGTCTTAGACATCCTTACCAAATATAGTTCAGATCGGATTACTATATCCTATAGCTGACATAGGAAAAATCGGTTGCAAATCAACATTTAGTATGAAAAACTTTTTTATTCCTTGAGATATATTATCAAATCTCACAAAATACGCGTTAAATGTTGTCTTATATATCCTTACCAAATTTGTTTCAGATCGGATTACTATATCCTATAGCTGCCATAGAAACAATCGGTTGCAAATCAACATTTAGTATGAAAAACTTTCTTATTTATTCAGATATGTTAACCAAATTTACAGATTGTGTCTACAGTATTGTCTTATATATCCTTACCAAATTTTCTCCAGATCGGATAACTATATCCTATAGCTACCATAGGAACAATCGGTTGCAAATCACCATTTAGTATGAAAATCTTTGTTATTCCTTGAGATATGTAAACAAATCTCATAGATTCACAATATAATAATGTCTTATACATCTTGAATAAATTTGTTTCAGATCGGATTACTATATCCTATAGCTGCCATGGGAACGATCTGTTGAAAATTAAAGTTCAGCAAGAAAATCTTTATTATTGCTTCGGATATCTAAACAAAACTTACCACTTGTGTCTTTAATAACAGTTTATGCATACTGAAATTGTCTAAAATTATAGTACTATTAGTACTATAACTAATAGGAACAATCGGAGCAGGACCAATTGTTCGATCTTTAGATTATTCAACTAAACTTAATGTTGCTTTGGTATTCGATTTTAGTGTGCAAGAGTATCAGCTTGTCGGCGTGTCGAAGTTAAATTTTATTTTTTATTTTTGGTTGAATTATTACTATCCCTGCTTAGCTTAAAACGATGGTGGGGTGGGGGGCAAGGGTTGCGGTCGGTTTTTGGCCCCTTCTCAGTCAAAACGCTTTTAGTGTCGCCGACATCGACTAATTTGTCACTTTTGTCACTTGGGCGCTGCTTGCTTCGGTTTGGCTAGTGAGAGGGAAGTGTCGAGAGAGAAAGGAAGAGAGAGAGAGAGAGAGAGAAGGGGGGGGGGGGGGTGGGGGGCGAAAGAGAGGTGGCTTGGCATATGCTGTGGCAACCCTTTTCAAGGACATTTTGTATTCAAATAATGTTTGACTTTTTTTTTGTTGTTGTTGTTTTTGTTGTTGTTGCTGTCTTTGCTATCGTCCCTTGCACTTGCCACACTTGCTACGTGTACGTTGACCATTTTTTGTAACCTCCCCCATTCCCCCTTTACTCCATCCCTTACACTCCTTAGTACTGTCTCTACCGCTCTTCCTGCTCTTAGATTATTTTTGTTTTTTTTTTATTATTATTATTTGGTGTGCTGAGTTTCCCAGTTAATTCAGAGTCGTCAACATCCTTCTCTACTCTACTTCACTCTTCTCTGCTCGACTCCATGCTTCTCTCCGGTGCCTGCGCCCCTCAGCGTGGCACGTACCATTTAAAATTCCCTGGTATTTGGCATTCGCACGTAATTAGCTGTTAATTTGGCCGCCGGTTGGCAACTGAGCCGCGAATTTTACTTTCCACTTGACTTCAGCATTCGTCGCAAATTGGGAAAACGCGGCCAATGACAGTGAAAGGGCATAAGGGAAAGCGAAGCAAAGGAAAACACGCGACATACAACAGACACATTAACTTAAAGTACTTATTGTGAGGCCCTCAAGTCTATTTACTCAGCTGCATCTTAAAGTTAACAGCAACTTTAGCTTGTGGTTTCATTTCACATCGTTTATGTTGAGTTAATGTTCTCTTTCTTGAGTTACTAAAATCGCAGCGTTGCCACTGTGTTGTGCATTATGTGCGCATCTGGCAACATCAGCAATTAAATCTTAAATGAATTGAGAAATGTAAGCGTTATAATTGCTTAATAATAGAGCTTTTTCTTAGTTTGCCTAACATTTTTAATTGTTGTTGACTTGTTGTCAATTTAGTGGCACGACGTTGCCACAAGGTTGCATAATTTGTTCTGTACAATTTGGTCTGGCAATATACATAAGGATAATGCTCAATGGATGTCATAATATTTCCATATTTTGAACCACAAATTCTTTCAAATATTGCAAATTCAAATTCAGTGTTGGCAAATTCTAAAATGAACGACATCTCTCTCTCTCTCTCTCTCTTATAATGCTAATATATAATGCAATATAGATAAATTGACAAGATGTAAACACATTTAATTAAGGCTTACTTATGCCTTATGAGAGCTTTAAACTTAACTCATGCTCACTCACTCACTCTCTCTCTCTCTGTCTGTCTGTCTCTGTCTCTATCAGCGACAACAATTCACAGAAAATGCTTTATACTTCTTAGCTCTTAATAAGCTTTGCTAATAGACAAATATATACGATTTAGATTAAGGTTTACTTAGGCATTATTTGAGCTTCAAAATTACCTCACACTCACTCATTCTCTTACTCTCTCTCTCTCTCTCGCTCGCTCCCAGCTCCCTGTCTATGTCTGTGTATCTAAGAAAACAATTACAAAATGCTTTTTATTTCTGAACTCTTAATAAGCTTGCATAATATCATTATAGATAAATAGATAAGATGCAATTTAGATTATGCAACCGCTTCGCCCCTCTCTCTCTCTCTCCTGCTCTTGCTCTGTCGCGCTCCCACGCTGCACAATGCATGGAAATTCCATTGTAATTTAAAACACTTAATAAGCTTTCATAATATGCTTAGTTAATATGTAGTTTCAACTTTATCTATGCATTATGACAGCTTTAAAATTTGCTCACCTTTACTGTCTCTCTCATGCAGTCGCTCCCTCTCGCTCTTACACTGTTTATGCAACAACTCTTTCGCTTTGGCTATGTCTCACTTTCTGTTTGGCTCTATCAATAATTGAGTTAACTTTAATTGCGGCTTTGTGCTATATGAGTGTTGTCTGATTGTATAGAGGGAGAGTTGGAGGGCAGTAACACCTTTCTCTCTCTCTCTCTCTCTCTCTCTCTGTCTCCCTCTCGTTCACACCATAGATGACACTAAATTACTTGACCTGGCCACACCAACCACAAGCAAAGGTATGGCAACCGTAAACTTTGCAGCTAATTATAAATGAAATCGGATATCAAAGAGGACTGAAACACGCCTTTGTGCAACACCAGGCAACAAGCATACACACACACACACACACACACACACACACACATAGATAATGACAATTCATTTGAAGCCAATGGCCGGGCAAGTGAGGGACAGAGAGAGGCGTCAAGAAATAAGAGAGGAGTGGGCAAAGACGAAGCTGCGGTTCTAAGCAAACAAACAAACAAACAATGGACGCCGCTTGTTGTTGTCCTGCTGTGCTGTGGAAGGGCACTGGCAATGTGTGTGTGTGTGTGTGTGTGTGTGTGTATGGACGCTGGGCGTGCGCGTAGGCGTGGGGGGGAGGGCATGCCACGAAAGGCAAGAACAAAGTGGAAAATTCATAAAATGTCATTGTCGCTTTATTAAAACGCGCCAAAACGCAGGACAAGACACAGAGAGAGAGAGAGAGAGAGAGAGAGAGAGAGAGAGGGAGAGGGAGACACACACACACACACATGGATAATAGCCATGGCAAGCTGGAGAAGGAGTTGTCCTTTTCTGGGTGGTTTGTTTTGTTGGGCTGGCAAATTGGGCGGCGTCGACAACGTTGTCTGCGTTTTTGCCATCGACAGCTGTTGGCGTCATTTACAAAAGCTTTTTGGCCGTTTTATGGGATTTTGCAACAGTTTCATTTTCATTTTGGGCGATAGAATCGGGTAAGTCTATGTGTGTGTGTGTGTGTGTGTTTGTGTGTGGAGGATGAGGAAGTTGGCTGCATAATGCTGCCATTAGAAGTTGGAAGTTGCCGCCAAGCACTTGCTAACGCCAAAAGATGATGAGCAACAACATAGAGAAGTGTCATATGTATGTGTGTGTGTGTGTTTGTGTGTGTGTGTTTGTGTGTGTGTGTGTCATGTTGCGACAACGATAATAGCTGCCAACGTTTGTTGATTCGCTCGCTGTCTATGTCTACGTTCTCATCGTCGCCATTGCCATCACCATTCTCATCTATTGCTCCCTCCACCTCTCCGCCACCCATTAAAACGTATATCCTACACTCCTGCTCCTTCTGCTCCTCATGCTTCTGCTGCTCCTACTCAACCTCAACCTCCTTCAGAGCTCCTAGCTCTTGTCCTTGTCAGCGTCATATTTGAACTTTTAATATTGACGCCATTTAACACGTTCTACTGCAAATTTTATAAATGACTCTGTCTGTCGCTTTGAGCTTGTCTTTCTTCTAGCTGGCTAGAGGAAGTTTCAACAGTTTTTTTGCAACGTCTTGCTCGAACACCACAAAACATCACACCCGCCTCCCGCCCCGCCCCGCCCCGCCTGAACCCAGTGGGGGTTCATTCCTCGCGCGCTGATTTTGTGGTCGTGTAACGAATAATTGAATGCGATATGAATGCATTCGTATTACATTATTGAACAGAATGTAATTCTAAATTATTCAAAAACTTTGGCATTCACTGTGACGAGTTGTCAGGCAATAAGTTGATGCCTGAACCTGTGAACCGGTTCGGCAAAATGATTTTACAATGGTTCCGTTTGATGCTTGGTAATAACATTGCAAGTGATTTAGGTAAAATCATTTCGAATTGGGCAAACGCTAATAGTTGGACATTGAAGACGTTTATGTCTGTGAACCGTTTCAGCAGATGGTTCAAGCTTACAACTCAAACGGAATATCGTTTGATTACCAGAGAAGGGAACAATTCTCGAATAGTCTACGACTATAAAGTAACTGAATTATAAAGCAAATATTCAGTAATTTTGTGATATGTTTTCCAACAGTGAACCGGTTCAGCGGATGGTACAAGTATATAACTCAAAGGGAATACTCTTTGATAGGCAGTAAATATAACAATTCGTATATAGCTTACCATATAGCGCGTAAGGTAATTAAACTATAAGATAATTTTGTGGTTAGTGAACCGGTTCAGCAGATGGTACAAGCATAAAATTCAAAATATATACAGTTTGATAGATTCGTATATAGCTTACTATAAAGCGCGTAAAGTAACTGCACTATAAAGCTAACTTTAGTTAATTTTGTGTTTAGTGAACCGGTTCAGCAGACGGTTTCTCATAGGTTCAAAGTTATATTACAGCAAAAAGTAACGAAATTAATTCATTTGCAATCATATTAAGTTATTTATCAATGTAATTAAGGTAAAGAGTTGATATTTTAGTAACAACAGTTAGTGAACCGGTTCGCCAGCTGCTACAAAACTGGTTCAGTGGCATATGTAAGCACGTAAATAAGCTACAATGCTGAGATTTGTTCTGAACAGTGAATGGAGTGATATTAAGTGTATGATTAAATCAAAAACGTTTCAAGTAAGCTGCATAAGCGATTAACCGGTACAGAAGCGGTTCAATAATTGAGCTGTGGTACTTGAGAAGCACTTGTCAAGTTGTAAATAAATTTGCTTAAGATTAACAGAACATATGTAAGCACTTGCAGCCATTGCAAAGCACACATATTTGTTAATCCTTTACTGCTGATTAACTGTTGCCCACAATGGCAGTGACAGCTGGAAGATGGAAGATGGAAGATGGAAGCATGCAAGCATTGCTGTCAGTGATAAATCCATGTTGGACGTTTGATGCGCTCGATTGACTGCATATATGCAATGTTAGACGATGGCTGTCATAAGATGCTTGTGGCTTTTAGTTGTGGATTGTTTGTGAATTAGCTGGAGATCAAATCACTTAAAGAGCGCCCAGCTCAATCTCAGACATGGATGGGGAGGCTGTAAGGAATGGTGCTTAAAGGATGCCAA
>JAWNLW010000359.1:1557500-1732500 GCA_035042075.1 Drosophila macrospina
AGAATATAAACTCAAATTATTTCGAGTAGTAAATATATTTATTTGCCTTAAGTCCATCTGCAGACCAAATTTTATTACTCCAACTCAAATACTTACTGAGTTACAACGCTGAACCGTTTGCTGAACCGGTTCTCTTTTACTTAGAATACATATATAAATGACTTTAAGTAGGGAATATATTTTATTGGCTAATGTCTATGAACAGGCTGAATTTCATCATTGTACCTTAAATAATTGCTGAGTTATGACGCTGAACCGCTTTTTGAACCATTTCATATGTGATTAGCAAATATATTTATACGACTATTAGTAGAGAATATACTTAATTAACTAATGGCTATGTACAGTCTGAATTTCATTATGGTAACATACATACTTCCGGGGCTATCACGCTGAACCGTTTTTTGAACCGGTTCATATTTGTTTAGAATATATATTAAAATGAATTTCAATATTCGATATATTTATTTGCCTAATATGCGTTTGCATGCTGAATTTCACTATTGAAACTCAAATACCTTAGGCGCTATGCCGCTGAACCGCTTTTTGAACCGGTTCATGTAAGTTAAACATTGCATATAAGCGATTTTCAGTTAAATTTCCGCTATTTTTCGCTTTTGGCAGTGTAGCTTAAACAGCTACATAGGATTTCAACTCGTGCTTCTGTTGATATAATGCCTATCACATATGCTCGGATTTTATTTCCCATTTAAGTTCACACTACGCAGCGAAATATTTAATGTTTAATTATGCAAACGCAGGTGCGTCTAACAACCAAATGCGAGCCCTATCCGCAAAATGTTGTGCTATTATTTGTGGTTAAACAAATTTAAATCACACGAAACTCGCGTTTAGTTTCGAATGGAAGTCGGAACTTGTTCTCATATTGATATAATTCATAATGTGGTGGGTGGCCAAGGGTTGACGTGGATTATGCTTAGTTGAACAATGCTTTTTAAAGCAATTTGTAATATTGTTAAATTTAATATAGATGACTAAGCTAGTTTTAAACTCAATTAATTTACTGACAAAGCTTGAGAAATCAATTCGATTATTTTATAGCAAGGATACTGGGAGCAATTATTTTAGACTCTGCTTCTGTACGTGAGAGCATCAACTAACTATTTAACCCATCATAACAAACTAACAAACTATTTTAAGAATCTTTGCCTAGTCAGAGATTGAAAAGTGGCCTCTTGGCATTGGCAGATCTCTCGACTCATGCGATTGACTTTGTGGTGTGTGCGGTGCCCAGCTAAGCTCTCTATGAGCATACATATTCATATTCTAATGATTTATTTAGCCGACTTATGGACATGGCACGTAGTGCTGGAACAACATGCGAACGAAATACAAATAAATAATTTTTGCAACAGCTGCATTTGAAAATATCTATACCCTCTGCCCATAACGTGTGTGAGTAGGGTATGCGCAAGTGTAAGTGCTATGACATATGATGGAAGTATTATAGTTCTGCAGATATATCTAAAGAGTAAACTTCCCTAGCTGTTTTACAAAGCACTTTAACCACTTAACTTGCTGAAAATATAAAGATTATATGTGTAATCTTGATATTCTGAAAGTTTCAAAACTAAAACTGCACAGACACTCGAGTTATAGATCAAAGAAGTTTGCTTGTAGACAACCTGCACTGC
The DNA here is from genome assembly GCA_035042075.1 of Drosophila macrospina. NCBI lineage: Eukaryota > Metazoa > Arthropoda > Insecta > Diptera > Drosophilidae > Drosophila > Drosophila macrospina. The sequence goes on from JAWNLW010000359.1 coordinate 1,559,156, forward strand.
TTTGTGCTGCTTTGCACAGCTTAGCACTGCTTGCAGCTTTCAATAGTTTTCATTTGTCTTGCTTTTTTGTGTATACTTTTGTGTATAGCACGCACTTCTAACAGCTGTTGCTATTTTTACAGGGTATCTTGCCGTCGAGCATTCTGCACACGCTGCATTCTTACTTGTTTTGCAATAAAAATGCGCCTTTTATGCCATTGAAATGCAGCCACACACACTTACCCATGCCAAGAGAGTAGCTCTTGGTCATCCGGCCTACCCAACACACACACACACGCGCACACACACGCACACACACGCACACACACACACACATCCTGCTAATAGTTGTCTGATCCTGGGGCCCATAACGAGTTCCTGCTGCGGTCGTTCAATTAAATTTGCTCAATGCATGCGGGTCGAATGGAATGAGTGCTTGGGTGAGTGAGAGTGGGCGAATGAATGAATGAACGAATGCATGAATGAATGAATGAATGGAAAGGACGTTGTTTCGTTGTTGGGTTCGTAGTTTGAATTTCTATCACTTCATATTTCTTTCTCAGCACACTTTTCTATTGCAAGAGAGAGAGAGAGCGAGAGAGAGCGAGAGCGAGCAGCGACAGATAGTAAACAAGACAAAGAGAGAGAGAGAGAGAGAGCGAGAGAGCAGCTCAATTAATTTATTTGTTTGCCAAGTGCCCGGAGTTATTATTGTATTCCAGGCGCACAATTTAAATCATAAAACCCCTCGCACAAGAGCACCAAATGAAGAGGGAAGTTGCATCGGTTTGAGTTGGGCCGCAGGCAGGAGGCAGGAGGCAGGAGCAGGGAGTACCAGACTCATATCGTACATTATATGGCCTATTAATTACCAAATACCGTTGGGCCAGCTAGCAAGTCGATCTACAAACCACCCACTCTGTCGCTCCCTCTCCCTGCCGCACAGAGTTCTTCCCTTGGCTTGCCGGGCACAATGTTGTTTTCAAATTGCATTTGCACTTGTTTTTATGGGGCCAAAGCCAAAGCCAGGGCCAGGGCCATGGCCAGGAGTAAACATCCACTGCAGCTGTCGGTCTCTATGGCCTGTTGGGTAGAGCTGTTCGGGTGGTAACACTCCCGGACTAGTCAGGGGGCTGGTCTGATTGGCTGTTGTGTCTGGCGCATTTCACATGATAAATGATGCAGCAGTCTAAACGTTGAAAACTCTAAAGTGGTACGAGCGGCAGAGAGAGAGTGAGAAAAAGAGAAAGAGAGAGAGAGACAGTGAGAAAAGGAAGACAGGCTCTGGGTTAGCATATCTCGGAAACTGAAGCCAAACAAGAAGTCTTCTAATAAGCCAAGGCAAAAACAACAAAAGCCACATAAATAATGAGATTGAATAAATAGATCGATGAAATGTAGCAAACTCTTCGAATTGTACAAAGAAAAAGCAAATAAGGCAGCATAATAAGATACTTACACTCCTAAGTAAGATAATTCCCAAGATTGCAGTTCCGGGCAGAGAAAACCAGACACGAGCTGAAGCGCAGAGGCGTGGAATATGTTTCCTATGAATAAGTGAAAACAACAGCAAGGTAAATGAATAGATATTTGAAAGTGACCATGGATGTGAAGCAAATATGTGGAGAATAATTCGAATAAGATTAAATTAAAGCTGATAATCACATCAATAGATCTATGAAGAAGAGCCCAAGTTTATAATCAGGAAAGTCAAGAAAATATGTCAAAACTTGTTCTTATAAGAAATAATTTAAGCTCAAATAAAGTGACCATTGATGTGAAGCCCATAAGTTAAAACTGTTTCTAATTAAATAAAATTAAATTTGGTTAAAAAAATCAACAAGAAAAGCGCAGTTAAAGTAACCATGGATGTTCAGAAAATATATTGAAAATATTTCTAATAAAATTACAATTAAAGTGATCATGGATGTTAAGCAAATTTGTTAAAAATGTTTCTTATAAAACTAAATTAAACGAGTTAATTACATAAGCAAATATATTTTTAACAAGTCAGGAAGCTACAGTCGGGGTACGACTGTGGGAGACTCTGAACTACAGCACGAGTTTTTGCATTTGTCATATATATATATATATATACGAATTTCTAAGGAAATTTGGTTATTGCTTTCTCTTGAATTCTCAACATTTTCTGACAAATATGGCAAAATTAATATTATATGTATATATAAAACAAGTCAGGAAGCTACAGTCGGGGTACGACTGTGGGAGACTCTGAACTACACCACGAGTTTTTGCATTTGTCATATATATATATATATATATATACGAATTTCTAAAGAAATTTGGTTATTGCTTTCTCTTGAATTCTCAACATTTTCTGACAAATATGGCAAAATTAATATTATATGTATATATAAAATAAAAGTAATTAATTTATAGTTATTAAAAAATGTATTTTGGAATTGTCAGCAGTGGGATTCGAACTCGCGCCTTTGCGGCGTTTCTTGTTGTTGTTGTTCTAACTAAAGCAATTTTGGCCGCAGAGGTGCCATGAACCTGCTGATCATTCATTCCTTAATATCTTCTATGTTTATGAACCGATCGTGCTTAAATTTTCAGAAAACGTCCGAAATAGGACATCCTCCATATGTGCCAAATCTGAATTAAATCTAAAGTCGGTAGTTTCAGTAATACGTTTTTGCGATTTGCGGGGGCGGAAGGGGGCGTGGCAAAAATCTAAAATAAACTTGATCTGCCTGCAAACAATACACGTGTTGTCACCAAATTTGGTTACTCTAGCTCTTATAGTCTCTGAGATCTAGGTGTTCATACAGACGGACAGACGGACAGTCGGACAGACGGACAGTCGGACAGACGGACATGGCTATATCGTCTCGGCTGTTGACGCTGATCAAGAATATATATACTTTATAGGGTCTGCCACGCCTCCTTCTGCCTGTTACGCACATTTCGCTTTCGTCAAACCTAATAGACTGTGAACTTTTAGTTCAGAGTCTAAAAATCGTAAATAATGTGACCATGGATGATAAGAAAATACCTTAAATATGTTTCCAACAAGATGAACTGAAATGTGCTTAAAAATCAGCAAACTTGTTAGAAAAATTTCAATTAAAGTGACCATTGATGTTAAGCAAATAAAATATTAAAAAATATGTTGCAAATGTTCCTTGTAAGCCCAAAAAAGTGACCATCGTTGGTAAGAAAAAATCCTTCAAATGTTTTAGTTTATTACATCAATATTCCTATCAAGCGAATGCCAAAAAAGTGGCAATGGATGTTAAAAAATATGTTAAAAATATTTCCAAAAAGGTTGAATTAAATGAGAAACAGGAAATGTCCAAATAAAGTGACCATGGATGTTAAGTTTCTCCAGTGCTTACAATTGAGTTTCCAAGAAGAACTGATCTAATGTGACTATGGAGAACGAACGAATAATCAAAGTTTTGTTCGACGAACTCTTAGTAGACACAGAAAAAAGAATTGAACAATGCCATAATGTGAACATGGAGGTGACAGTACTTGATATATAAACAGTATTCAAGGCTGATTCACAACTAATGCATAGTTTTACTCCAGTGCAACCCATTTCAATCTGCAAAATAATGTGAACATGGAGAATCCTAAATACACAAGCTGAAGCTAATTGAAAGCTTAACTGAATGGCACTCAACCGTTGGACAAGCTGCCGGTCTTCGAGTCGAAAATTGTGCAAAATAATGTGACAATGGAGAATAGAAAGTGCATACTTATGAAGAAAGACCTAAGAGCTTGACATGGCCTTGTTAGGTTTAGGTCAAGCAATCAGTGTGCACACGTATGTGGAATATATGAGAGTACATACGTATTTGCGTGTGTGTGTGCGTGTGTGTGTGTGTGTGTGTGTGTGTGTTATACTTGCAGTTAACAATAGATAAACTGGGACACTGAACTTCTCCCCAGGCATTGTCAGGACGAGCGTCACGCGTACTTCCTGCGGCAAAAGCCTAAAAATAGCTACGAAATTATGAAGTGAACGATGCATGTAACAAAAGGAGAGCCCAAAAAATATTCGAACGCATATTGTTATCGACGGGCGGGGAGGATGGGGCACTGTGGGGGGGAGGGGGATGGCATTGGTTTTGGGTATACGAAATCGGATATGCGCACACACATACAACATACGTATTTACATATATGCGTACATATATGTGTGTGTGTGTGTGTGTGTGTGTGTGTGTGTGTGTGTGTGTGTGTGTGTGTGTGTGTGTGTGTGTGAGTGTGTGTGTGCGTGTGTGTGTATATATGCAAAATGTATAATTAACCATACATACGGACAAAAAGAGCGTAAGAGCGAAAGAGTGAGTGAGACAGCGTGTAAGTGAGAGAGTGAGAGAGTGAGAGAGAGAGAGAGAGCAAGGATATGTGCAGAATGTTACGGCCGTTTACACAGTCAGCCGGCCGGCACTTCGGCCACTTGCCATCCGGAGTGCAGGACCCACAAAGCACTCACAGAATTTGGACCAAGCATATACCCTATATACGCTAAGGGGTCGTCTGGTCGTCTGGTCGTAGTAGTTACATAGTTACTCAATCAATAGTCAATACTTATACCTTATCGATTAATTGCAATTGTTATTTATTTAGCAAAACTATCGATAACATAAGCTATGCATAATGCAAGTTATCGATTACAAGTTATGCAGTTATCGCCAACACCAACAACAACAGCAGCTTAGATGTGCTACAAGGTAACCAGGCGTTCGGCCAGAGTTGGCGGGAATTCCTCCACAGAACGTCGCCAATTCTCCTCTTGTATCATCAGCGAATGCAAATCCTGTGGCGGATTAATCCATGAGGCAATCGCTTTGCAAAAGAGTATAAGATCGAGCAAAATGCCAGCGGGATGCAGAGTGATCTCAGTGGCAGACGTTACTAAAGGTCGAATCCTTTGCATCCTTAACTCATATGGGAGTAATATAAGGGGGTTCAAATTCGGGCAAATAAGCAGCCACACAACCTAGACGATCGATTGTTATTGCTGTATTCTCGAGCAGAGTTTTTGGACTTATTCGGGCGATTGATGTTGCTGCTGAGATCGTCGAGTACAAGATGTATTTACTGTTTAGTTTCCTACTTCCCAATTTGCCACCAGAGACCCAATGTATCGATCTAGACCTTCAGCCAGGCCAGACAAACAGATCCTGGTTGATTGTCTGCTCGATAAGTGATATGCATAGCCTGTAGAAGGCATCACAATTGGCTAGAAAGCGCAATTGTAGTGCGATTGCAATGCTGTTCAGGCATTCGAGCAATGGGAATAGATCCTTGTGATCAACTTAAAGCAAATTCAATTTGTCTATCAACTTATTCAATTGATGGCCAACTGAGTCGGCCAGTATGTGAACGGCATTCTATAAGAACAATAGATCTGCTGATATTTGGAATAAGCGACATCCAGAGTTATTAGTATGTACCAGAGTATGTACTACAAATAGGGCAGCAATTCGCAAATGCCAAGCAGGCTGCCTCCCGTTCACACTTCCTCCAATAGTGTCTTTTGAGATTGATCATGTGGTTGGCATAACGCGACACTGTCCAACAGTGCTTTCTTATCAGACAAGCAGCTAATTAGACAGAGTATCAATTCGGGAAAATTCTTAAATATACCCTCCATGCAGGTCTCGGCAATGGCGCCTAGTGCTATCACACCGCTCTCGTGAATCACCCATTCCTGATGTAAGCGCGTGTCCTTCAGAATGGGCTACACAATCGACAGATAATCTTCACGGAATACATTTGCCAATACATCAAGGGCGGCAGTGCTACACTTGCGGAGACTCCATTCAGATAGCAAGCTCTTATCGTCCAAGCCATCATCGAATTTATCTTCAGCATCATCATCATCCCATTAATCTGAGACATGAGAATCATCAATCTGTCCATGCGTACACTTCGAACAGCATAACCAGACCATGGGTAATATTCTAGCTAATCTTGCTATCCTCGTCGGACGACAGATTGTATACGGATCGATTGATAATCGATTAATATCTGTTTGAAGTACTGCAAGAATTTGGGTTGATATCCACACGTTCAGTTCATAACGTAGCTTTTCGCCGAGTCCAAGATCCCAGCCGATTCTTCACAGATCTTTTTCAACTTTGCACACATTGTATTCCTGATTATCGAGGCAACAATTGTGGCCAATTCTGCAAGTCATCATTGCATAATAATTGAAGTCTGGATATCGATGAATTCCTTCAATCGCAGTGTCCGCTGAACGATATTCTTTAAAGATTGCAATGAGCTGCTGCAGTCCTTCTGCCTGCTGCTCCCACGTCATTTTGATGCCGTTTAATTGAGATGCTTCGATCGTGTTGGATTATCGATAGAAGTGATTTCGCTGATGCTTTCACTTGTTCTATCAAAACTATCGAACTAAAAAACTAGCTTAGTTGGTTTTCATTTAGCTTTATTCACAAAATAGCGACAAGTTTTGAATGTTGTAAGTGCTATCGATATGTTAAGCTATCGATAGCCTTCAGTATCTATATATTCAACAAATTCTTATTGTATGCAGTAAAGCTTCTACAGTTTTGGATTCTATGAGGTATAGAATGAGCTGCTAAACTGTTTTTAAGAAGCTTGTGAAAGCATTCGATAGGTTCAATTATCGATAGCTTTATTAACTATTTTGTATTATCGTGAGCTCTGTTCAAAAATGAATGCCTTGGAGAGTGGAAATATATGTCGAATTGAATTGCTTAGGAATTCCATGAAATATATCGTTATCGATTTGAAGAATCCCTCAAATAATCGAAGCATTTAAGTTGGTAATTTTTAATCGATTCAATAAAGAAATTAACTTGTTCAACGAAATATTTGTTTTCAAAAAGAAATCGATTAGTGGTATCGATTATAGTTCCATGTGTAAACGTTCATAAAGTATTTAAATGTTCACTTATTATCGCTTCAATGTTTAATTGTTGTAAAAGCCGAAATTAGCTCTAAGGTTAAATGATCGTATTTTAAGTAAATTATAGGGCATAATAATATATTGACAAATAAAAAATAAAACTAATTTAGGAATTCGCATTTGAAATAGAATTTTGCGATTTAAGCAGAAAAGCGAGAGGTTTAGAAAACACTTTCAGAGGTTTATAATTTACAGGGTATATAATTAGATAATTAGGTATATTAGCTAGTACAAGTGTATTATTACTGTTTCATAAGTGTAGCAAAAGGAAGAGAGCACAAAAAATTAAATCAAATTTTATGCAAGTAAAAAGTTTGCCTAATGATTGCAAACTATGGATTTACTTTAGCAAATAGCTAGGGTATCTGCAGTGCGTTGCTTGAAGAGTCCAGCTGCTGCTGGTGCAGCCTGTCTGTTGGGCAACAATGAAACGGAAAATTTTGCTCATTTTTTGCTGGCCCCTGTCGAGCTATGGACGATTGCTGCGGTTTCGGGTGCCGGACAGGGGTGCAATAGGGTGCAAGTGTTGAAGGGGTGGGTGGGTGAGTAGCGGGCGTAGTTTGTGGATGAATAGACGGGTGAGTCTGCAGGAGATTGCGATGTTTTGTCAGTGAAATGCTGCACGCTGCTCGGAATGCTGTGGTCAACTGTGGACTGGACACATGCACACACCAAGAGAGAGAGAAAGCGAGAAGCATAGAAACAGAGAAAGCGATGTGTGTGTGTCTGTGTGTGTGTGTGTGTGTGTGTGCAAAAATATGGAAACATTTGGCACTAATTGCATGTGCTCAGCAGCAGCAGCAGCAGCAGTAGGAGCTGTAGCAGGAGCGACACTCACATGCTACTGTTGCTGCTGCTGCTCCTGCTCCTGCTGCTGTCCTCGTCCTTGTCCACATCGTGCGGAACAACAGAAAAGAGCGACAGTTATGACAGCAGAGCCGCAGCACCGCACAAAGCACAAAAGAAATTGCGCAAAAATCGTTGTAACAAAAGAAGAGTGCACACACACACACACACACACGCACAGGCACACACATGTGCGTTGTTAAAAGGGACAATTGCAGGACATCATAAACGTTTGCTGGCTGCCACAGCGTGAGAGTCGAAAAAAGAAAAACAAAAAGAAAATAGCAACAACTACAACAACAACAACAACAACAACAAAATAACATGAAACAAGCTGCCCACACACACACACACACACACACACAAGGGGTGCAAGTGGGAGGCAAGAGTAGCAACAGAGTAGGAAGACGAGGTAGACAAAACTTCAAAAGTCAGGCAAAGGACAACGGGGCCGATCAGCAACAATCCTGTTGCTCCTGTTGCGGCTGCTGCTCCCGCTGCTCTTTTCTAATAGTTGTTACACACACACACACACACGCACATGAAACGACACCGAGCTTAGCAGCAACAACAACAACAACAAGGACTACAAGCAAGGACAACATCGACGCCAATGACAATACAAAAGGAAACCCGCGACATATGTACGTTGACTACGGCCTGGGCTTATTACGTTTTTCAATAAAAGCCATCCACACAGACATAAGCGCACACTCCCCCACACACCCACACACACACACACACACACAGACACCCACACACACACCCACACACACACACGCATACTCATACCCTTGCACTTACACTTACATATTTTGTTACGTTTATGAAATTCGCTTCGGCAAAATGTTGGCCAGTTTGTTAAATTGGCTCATACACACACACACACACATACAGTTACACACAAAAGCACCCTCATAAGTTCCGTTAAGCTAATTAGTTATGTTAGTCAATATATAGATTCAATTTAATACGAGCAACTAAAGTTTTGTCATACTTATCATGAATTTGCCTTTTGTTTCTGCAGCATTTGCTTGCAACAACTTTTATGTAATATTTTGCCATATACCATATTTTCTTATAGCTAACACTTGACTGTGCAGCTCTCATATATTATGTTTCCTTTGGGTTTGTCGAGTAATATAGTATGAATATACAAATGTTCCTTGTTTTCAAGCTTATTGATTGATTATTGATTGCTTTGTTGTATATATATATATATATATACATAAATATATTTATGCATATAATTCTAATGTTCAATTATTTTGAGTTATAAAAAGTACAATTTAATTGCATATTGGAAATTAACAGCAATCGATGGAACAATCTTTCTATCACATATCAGCTTTATCTGCAATCTTCTTAGCTCAACATCTTTCTTAGCAACTTATTTTGTCGAACTTCTTCCAGGACTTCTCTCTTGCAACTCTACTCGATGTCATCTTATATATCTACTTGCCAGAAAGTCCTAATGCTGCTTCTTGTTGTTAAGCGTTGCCACTTAGTTGCACTGCTACTTTTCATTTTATATATATGTACATAAAAGTTAGAAAGGCAGACAGACATCACAATCGCCTCGACTGTTATTAATGCTCAGGAATATACTATATAGAAACTTATAAAGAACTGTATTATAACAAAATTCATATAATATTTATTAATAAAATATATATATGCAGTATATTTTCTAAGAGATCTTAATCTTTACTCTGATCAACTTTAATATTAAGCATTTTAGTTAATTTTTCAACAGATTAAACATCGAGAAACACTGAACTAAATTATACAAATTGCAAGTTTTCTTATCTAATAATATAGCTAACTTATAATTCCATTAATTTCAAATTTTTTAAATTATTTAATGGTAAATTATTTTTTATATTTTATATTTTTTATATTTCATTGCATTTTGTGATAATTTTAAAACTATTTCCTACTCAATTTAAACATATTTCAAACTCTTGTTTAACATTCTTGATTCAATTTTCCAGCAATATTTTAAATATACTCATTTTAAATATTTTGTCATTTGTTTTAGCGCTTTTTTTTGGGTTTTCTATTTTAAACTTCTACTAATACCTATTATAAAAGAGTTCTGAAGCCACTAAGTTAATTTTGCTGTAAAATTTTAAACTCTAAATTGCTTTATAACTGATCTTTAAAGAAAGTAAAATCAGTTATATGCATTGTAGTTCTAAGAAATCTTTTAAATTTAATTTAAAAAATAAACAAATTCTATTTTTAATCAAATTTGAAATGTTTTCCAATAAATTTCAATAAGCTACTCAAACTAAAACTGGTTTTTAGCCATGTTTAGATAGATTGTAGATCAAGTTACTTAGAACATTTCAAGTTTATAGCTGCCATAATAACCATAATATGCAGTTGAACCACTTTGTGAACCGTTTGTTGAACCAGCTTAAATTTCATATTGCATGAAATATGTGAAAAATGTAAATGTTAACACGTTCGCCTATGCGATATATATATATATATATATATATGTGTGTGTGTGTGTGTGGCATTATGTAGTTGGAGAAAGCAGTTCATGCAACGAGATTCTGTGCAACAGATCAGTTCATTTCACAGTCGAGCTATTTGATGGCGTCGTTTGCTTCAATTGCCGTCGGCGGGTCCATAAAGCAAATGGTTAAGTGTCGCAAACGTAAACGCATGCAACGTTAGGTGGTTCAGGTGGGTGAATGGTTCAGGTGGGTGAATGTTTCAGTTCGCTGAGGGTTGAGGGCGGCTATCAGGCAGCTGGTTTCATATCTATTTTTTGGAATGGATATGCGAGTGAGAGAATGTCTGCTATTTGTATGTTTGTGTGTGTGTAGGTGTGTGTGTAGGTGTGTGTGTGTGTGTGTGTGTAGGTGTAGGTGTGGGTGTTTGTCTCTGTTGTCGCCTTGGCTGTAAGTTGTTGCATGTTGCACATTGCACAGTGCGTTAAATTTGAGTAGCTGACAACTTCTTGACACTCGCCTAATGCCACTTTGTGCCCGGACCCAATGCCAGCTGGCTGACTGCCTGACTGCCTGGCTGCCTGGCTAATTGGTTTCGTGTTATATGAATCGTGTCATATGAAAAGTGCAAAGGCGAATCCCCAACTCAACGCAACTCAACAAAATGAAACTCAACTCAGCTGACAAAACATATCAAGTTATGCCAGAGCATCAAATCACAGCAACTGAATTCTAAAATACGCTAAAATAAAACAAAGAATCAAGTGAGAAACAAGTTGGTTGCAGTTGAAATGCTCTTGTTGTTATTCTGATTTCAATTTGCAATCACTTTTATTATCATATTAAGCCTAATCTTGAGGTAACTGACATTTTATGTGAGGTAGTGTTTATATTATATTTATATACATTTATATTTGTTATATTATATTTATATTATGCGAACTGTCTTCAAGCTGATGTTGTTTGAGGTAACAGTTAAGTTTTAACTGTTTTGTTTGAATTATGTTTATATTATGTTAATGTTTCTCATGTTAATATTCTGCTTTTAGACGCATCAAGTCTTGCATTTCTTTAAACATTATTATAGTCTGATTATTGCTCTGAAATCTACAATCCAAAACGTTTAAAACTTGCAACTGAGATATTTAGATATTGTATTTTAATCTAAGATATTTGCTTCTAGGAACTGCAATCTCAAGCGATTTTTTGTAAAGTCTTACAAAACGTAATATTAAAATATCAAAGAAAGATTTACAAATAATCATTGAATGAAGAATTTTTCTTTAAAATAATATAATATATTTACTATTAAATTAAATACAAATCATTTAGTGGAAATAAATTAATATAAGATAATACACATATCAATAAGTATATATAAATTACTAAAAAATAATATTTTAATATTTGAAGCTAAATGAATTACTATAAAATTAATTATATATAAATAAATTATTATCAAATAATCAAGTAAAATACAATTAATAAATCTAAATAAATTACTATCAAAGAATATACAAATAATTAAATGCAAATAAATTAATCATATAATATACAAATAATTAAATCTAAATAAATTTCTATAAAATAATAAAAAATGACGTAATTGTAAATATATTATTATCTAATAATCAAGTCATATACAATTAAAAAATAAAAACAAATACTTTAAAATAAAATATTCTAATAATTAATCTAAAGCAAATTACTATAAAATAATATTAAAGTGATTAAATCCATATTAATTAATAACATAATACTGATATAATTAAATTACAAATACAATATAAAAAAATGCGCTATACAAATATTTAAATCTATATAAATTACCTACAGATAATAAATTAAATATAAATATATTATTATCAGATAATCGAGTAATATACTATTAAAAAATCTAAATAAATTACTATTATATATATAATTAATAATATTGTACTGAAATAATTAAATCTAAATAGCTTACAATAAAAATGAAAATAATTTGCTCTACAAATAATTAAATCTATAGAAATAAGTAACTAATAATATACAAATAACTAAATCTATATAAACTACTAACAAATAATAAACAAATAATTAAAACTAAATAAATTACTATAAAATTAATTAAATATAAATTAAAAGATCTAAATAAATTGCTATTATATACATAATTAATAATATTGTACTGAAATAATTAAATCTAAATTATTTACAATGAAAATGAAAATAATTTGCTATTTTGTATATATAAATAAATCTAGAGAAATAAGTAACTAATAATATACAAAAATTAAATCTTTATAAATTACTAACAAATAATATACATATAATATTATCTACATAAATTACTAACAAATAATATACACATAATAAAATTACTAACAAATAATTAAATCTATATAAATAAGTAACAAATAATAAACACATAATAAAGTGTTAAAAATTCCTGTGAACGAATGTATAAATAATTAAATATATATAATAATAATAATAATAATAATAGATAGCTTGGCAAATTGATGCAACTCCTTTGTGAGAGCATAAAAATAAGTTGTAGGCGAAAATTTATTGAAGAGCAAACTCATTTGACTATAACTTATGATTGGATTATCGGTTTAGTATGGCATTTGACAGCAGACCAGAGAGTGCTGTGTGTGTGAGTGTGTGTGTGTGGGTGTATGTGTGGGTGTGTGTGATAAGACATATGTCTATGCGCCTATATGCAGGCTATGCACAGTCTATGACACTCCATCTCTCGCTCGCTCGCACTCTTTCTCGCTTGCACTCTCGGTCTGTCTGTCTGTCTGTCTGTCTGTGGAAGTCATAAATGCGCCGCAGACAAGCGGAAAGACACAGCCAAAGATGCTGGCTGCCAGACTGTCATACGGCCAGACAGCCAGACAGCCAGACTGTCAGACTAGCTGCTCCTTTTTGGGGGCTCTATGCCGTCGTCGTCTGGGCCTGGTTCTATTTCTGTTTCTGCTTCTGCTGCTGCTTCTGCTGCTGCTTCTGGGGCTTGGTCTTTTGGACTCCTTCTGGGCTCCTGAGCTCGCTCGATTCGGTGGCTGTGGCTGTGGCTGTGGCGGGTTTTTGGTGCTCGTTTGGTTGCTTCATTTGGCTGGCGGCATGCAATGCTATTGCCTGTGTGTGTGTGTGTGTGCAAGTGTGTGTGTGTGTGTGTGTGCTGCAAGCCTGTTAGGGTCTGTTTTATTGCGCCATAAACACGCACTTAAGCGCATATACATAGATACACATAACTACATATACATATACAGCCCCTTCTCCAACACACTACGCTCCCTCCTCTCACTGACATATGCTCATCCTATCTACCTACCTCGCCCCCCTGCTCACTCTCCGCTCTCCACTCTCAAACTGCTCTGCCCTTTCACGCCGCCCCCCGCTCGCGTTTGGCGTAACTTTGTGCAGCCTTTAGGAATGTGTAGCCGAGCGTAAAATTTTGATTTTTCCAACCACCCATACACACACACACGCACACACACACACACACACACACACACAGAGAGAGAGAGAGACGTTGTGAATAAAAATCATATCTTGCATACAATTAGCTTTAATATTTTAGCACTTTTCTTAATGTACATCAATAACGCACAGGATAAAGCAAAAGATAGAGACAGCGACAATAAGAGCGCAACACACACACACACACACACTGAGTGTGAGAAAGAGTGCAAAGGAGATACAGAGACAGAGCGGGAGAGAGAGAGAGCGATAGAGAGAGGAAGTACTTTAGTGGGAGCAAGAGGCAGCACATGCAAATGAATGATTTATATGGCAACTGTTAGAAGCCAAATGTGAGCAGTTTTCGAGCACATTCTTTACAATTATTGAGCCTAATAAATCTCGCATGTGAATGAAAAGTATAAAAGAAATGCAAACGAACGAGTTAGAGACGCTGGAGGCACAGTTATGTATAATATTATTGAAGCCAGTTATAATAAGCATTGAATTGTGCACAGCTATGGATATCCCAGTGAAAACTAAAGCCTATTTGTATTTATTTATTAAGTTGTATTTAAACGCCTTCTTTTTGTATTCTTTTATAAAAATGTATTTCATGTAGCAATTCTCATTGCCTTTTCTTTGTGTGAAAATTCTTCAAAAGCATAACAAATGAATTGATATAAGACTATGTTCTATGTTTAGTAAAGCATTTCCTATAGTTAGACTGTCTTCAAATCGATTTTATTTCGTTAAGAAACATGTATAGTAATAAACATATTATTTAAAATAGTTAAAGAAAAGTTTAAGAAATTCCCTTAATGTTTTAAGTCTGAAGTTCAGATTGCCTTCTTTCGCATTTCTCTCGTTGAAAGTAATCTGAAAAGAAAGAAAAGAAAAATATACTAAATTCCCTACAATGTTTTTAAGTTGAATATTTCTCCTTACGTTCAGATTGCTTTCTTTCGCATTTCTCTCGTTGAAAGTAATCTAAATTAAGCAGAGCTGACTTCAGTCTATGTAGCTTAAATATAAAAAAGACAACTATTTTCTATAGCATAATTTATATAGTATTTATAACATTTTTAATCTATTTTCTATCTACATAAAATAACAATCGTAGACCCAAACAACTGCTGAGCTGTGTAACAAGTTGTTTAAAGAAAATTTAAAAATTAAGCAATCATTTCTTTAACGCTTCAATTTATAAGCAAGGTTTTGCTAAATTATTTATATTATTATATTAAATTGCCTGAGAACTCTCTAGTTGCTTAACTACAGCTTATTCTACAAATTGAAGATTTAAGATTTGAAAATTGTCCGAACTAAACTTAAACTAATTAATCGAAAGTACTCTGTAAACGTGATTTTAGGCCCATTTGAACACTCGTTAACTCATTAAGCGATTGAGTGCAGAATAATTAATTAAAATTCAATCAAAAGTCTACAAATGTTGTCACACCTAATCTGCATTATTGTAAGAAATTTAAAAGCTATTCGAAACTATAAAACATCTTCAACAACCTAACACTTTTGCCAGTTCACATACCAAGTTTACTACTTCTTACACTTATATTTCCAGAGATTGGCAATAAAATAATTTGCTCAAGTTTCAGTCATAAGCAAATGCAATATAATTAGTAATGCTATACCTGGTACTCCTTAGTAAACAACAACTGTTCTCATTGTCTCTTATATCACTTTGCATAGTTCTACACACACTTTATCTGCATTATCAACAGAAATCAGAAAATTAATCAGTAAAAGAAAAACTCTCTTCATTTACACAACACTTGCATTAATATACTTAATAAATTTGATAATTCCAACACTCAAATCAATGGAAATTAAAGGTAGTTTAAGCTATTAAGCACTAAAAAGTGGAAAATAATAATCAGCGGAGAGAAAATTCCACGAAACTGATGACGACAATTTAATGAGAATCAATCAAAAGCGAATTTTAGTGCAGCTAAGTTAGTTAGTTGCTAATTGTGGTTGACTTTAATAAATGAATTTGAAAATAGAAACATTTTGTTTGCAAGTGTCGCAAGGACTTTTGTGGCAAGCAGCTGCCAAGTGTTGCGCCATAAGAGACGCAAAAATCTCGGCGTAAACTAATTATGTCTGCTTTTTAGGCGCTCAGGCAGCCGAGGCAACAGCGTCACACACACACAAAACACACACACATATACACACACACACAGAGGCACGTATAGATATTGAATTTCTAAACGACATTTTTGGTGTGGCCTGTGTGTGAACGGGGGAGGAGTAACTACTTGAAATTCTCCCCACACTCAAGTTGAGCTCTCTTCGTATTCAACAAGTTTCTCGTTTTAGTTTTATTTTTTTTATTCTATTTCTTTTATCATTGCGAGTGATTATGATTTTTGTAGCTAAGTAAATTTCATTTTGCAGCTAATCGGGTCGAGGCTAAGTATCTCATTGTTGCTGTCTGTGTGTGTATGTGTGTGTGTGTGCGTGTGTTTGTGTGTGGCAAATCGATTTTTAACGTTTTATTTCAATAAGCTCGCAACGCTATTTTAGGGCCATTTACAGAGCGGCGTCAGCGCCTTGGCATTTATTGGTGTTTTATCTTTCCCAATTATCCTGTAAGTCTCAAGCGCTGTATATAACAGTTATGTAATGCTCTTAACAGCCTGCTTTACTGTTAACGCTCACTTAACAGCTGCGCGTTAACAGTGTGACGCATTTTAAGAGCGCGTGCGAAGAGAAAGTTGCGCTCTTTCGCGCAATAACTGTACATTGTATGCAAGTAGCTGTAACTGTAACTGTCATATGTATAACACTTTCAAAAATACACTTGTTCAAACATTTTCTACATTTTCTTTACACTTGCATTTCAATTCACTGAGAGTTTTGAATTAATTCCAGAATTATTTTTACATTTTTCTATATTACTTGGAAAATAGAATTGATTTATTATATTTTAATTATTTTTTATTTTATTTTATAAATTATATTTAATTAGTTGTAACATTTTTTATTTTCATTTGCTTAAGTTATCCTTGCTCAACCTTTACAGCGTCAGTTTAGTCGCGCCACACACCCTCTGTATAAGAGAGGCGTAACTCTTTCTCTTTCTTCCCCATCTTTCTCTTTTTTTCTCTCTCTTTGTGTGTCCTATTGTCTCTCTTTTGTGACTGTCATAAATCACAGCGGCATTTGATTAGCGTCACTTTTCTATAACAGCACAATCAATTTCCATTTACAGTGTTTCGCTCTTTGTCTCTTTGTCCCCCAATGCAACTTGCTCTTTGCAGTTGACGCATGCTCATAGCTTTAACAGCATTGAGAGGATGTTTTATGGTTGTTTATATAACACATTTTGCCATAAGTGACAGCGTTAGACTTCTGTTTAGTTTTCCGAATGTCTCTTGTTATTATACAATTCAAATGTATGTTGTAAAGTAGTTAGAGAGATGAACCTAGCCCAATGTTAACGTAAACTGAAATGTTGGCTCTTAAATGATGCTCAAGTTAAGTTTTTAACTTTCCTCAATTAAAATTTCGCTTAGTTTAATAGAAGCATAAGAAAGCAAATAACTAAAGCTATTAAAATAATTGAAATTAGTTTAGATCATTGTAAATATTTAGTTAGAAATGATGGAAAATAAATATCAAATAAAATCCTATTCTCAGAATGAATTGCAAAGAACTGTAATCAAGCTAGCTATAACATAGCTAGACTTACTAATTGTATAGAAGAGTCTAGTTAAATAAAAAAGAATGATCCAACATAATAAATGCAGAAATATCTCAATAAGATAGTAAACGTAAATCTTTATATATGATGAAATTAACTAAAAAGTCTAGCTAAAAATTTGAAAGGTCTAGCTAAATCAGGAGGAAGCCTTCAAGAGAGCAATATCTATCCAAATAGAAAGAACTCAACAGTAGCGAATAAAAAAAATAAACTAAGCAATAGCCACCAAACAATCATTTAAGCAAATTAAATTGTTTGGTTAATTTTAGACAAAGGAGTCTAGCTAAAAATGGTAAAAGTCTAGCCAAATCTGCGAAGACAAAAAAGGATTTAATTAGTAACTAAATAAGAGAATGCCTCATAATAAAATCAATAAAGCATTAGATTAAAAAGAAAAACATACGAGAAAACTTAAAAGGAAAGTTTAACAAAAGTTACCAAAGAGTCTAGCTAGAGAATGGAAAAGGTCTAGCTAAATATGGGATAAAAGCTAAGAACAAAAAATTGCAGCTTACAAAACGGACTTGTAATACAAATATGACAGCGAAAATATATACTATAAACAATTAGAAGAAAGAAAAGCTGAATAAATAATAATATTATTCATAAAAGTCTAGCTAAAGTGAAGAAAAGTCTAGCTAAATCAGGGAAAACCATGCTAGAAAGAAAACTGCAAGCATAAAAATCAATCAAGCAACCTCGTTTAAATAGCACTGAAGGAAAGTAAAACTGATTAAGTAGCAAGAGTTACTATAGACTCTAGCTAAGAGATGGCATGGCCTACATTCTTTATAAAGGTCTAGCTAAAGTGAAGAAAAGACTAGCTAAACCAGGGAAAAGTATGCTAGGAAGGCAGCTGACAAACATAAACATCAATCAAGCTACCTTATTTGAAAAGCATTGAAGGAAAGTAAAACTGATTAAGTAACAAGAGTTACTAAAGACTCTAGCTAAAAATGAGTGAAAAAGGAGAGCAAAGACCGAGAACAACAAACTGCAAATGCAAACAAGGACACACATAGGATGCAACATACATTTTCCATTCAGGAATGAAGGATCTACAATTGATTGATGTAGCATTGAGGCTGTACAATCTGCAATACAGTGGACAATGTGGAGTGAATGATCAATCTGTAATGTTTGGGAAAATCGGCCTAATTATCCCCCATTGCACTTTCTCTTTGTGTGGAGGGATGAGGTTGGGATGGGGGAGAGAAAGAGAGAGGAATGAGATGATACTAGTTGGTGGTTTTGCTATGGAACGTGCTCAGGGATTGTCTGCTACAATGCATGTGTGTGTGTGTGTGTGTGTTGTGGTGTATGTGTGTGCAGGGGATGTGTGCTGGGAGGTGGTTGTTGGATGCGAGGGGGTGGGGGTGGGGGGGTGTTGTATCTCAGCTGTTGTAATTTGTATTCAAAATGGAGCCTAAAATGAAATTATCGACCACAGACGGATTTCAGACGTGGATTCAATTACAAAACACACTTTGGATAGCGGTAGTCAAGTGGGTAGCACAATTGCACGCACACACACACACACACACATACACATACACTAAAACAGTTGTACACTCGCAACTCCACAGCTTAGTTTCCCATAGTAGAGGAAGGGGTAAGGACTTTGGTTGCTTGGTTATCTGAGCGCTAACTTATGCAACAAATACATATGCATAAATTGCTGTCTGTAACATTTACATAAATCACACACACCCACACACAACATATGCCATGTGTGTGTGTGTGTGTGTGTGTTATGAGATTTGCTTACGAAATGAACATCATTATCGGGAGACTCCCATACACAGTAGCAGCACTTAACGGCCAGTTCTGACGTTGGTTAATTAGCTACACACACACACACACACACACTCCCATACACCTGTTCCATGTGGGTAGGTGTGTGTGTGTGTGTGTGTGTGTGAGTGTGGTTGGCACTCGCTTTGTCTCGTAACGTAATTGGCCTGTATACAATTGTAATTATAAACCACTAATAAGATTCGAACACGAAACGATTTTCAAACTGCCATCATAAGGGGGTGCCCCCCCCCTCTATGTGCCACACCCCCTTTGTTACCACCATCGGTTCCACCCAAGCGGTTCTTACGTTCATATTGCGCATCGTCACATCAACAAGTTAATTTTGCATTTTGCAGAAGTTTGAGTTCAATGGGCGTGGCAGGGGCATAAACTGTATGTGGTCGCAGTTGCCGTGGTGTTCTCCTCTTGCGTGTTTCCCTAGAGATTGTCAGGGAAGCAGTGACACACAGAGAGAGAAAGAGAGAGCGACGGAGAGTGGGGAGAGATGGAGGTCAGTTGTAGAAATGGCACTATGAGCATTTAATGCGATTAAAATAGCAAAGGGCAGTTTGATTTCACTTGCTTTTGCCGTTGCCTCCAAAAGTTCATTTGATAATTACAACATAAAGTGTTCAGGTGCCGACGAGTGACACTACGGTGAATTGATGAGAACTCAACTTCCATATGGCATAACAGCCATTTGCACCCAATTCCCCACTTCCCCCTGTCCGCAACACTGTCAACTCATAAGAGTCCCAAGCTAATTGGCCCTCTTGTTGGCCAATTAATATTTATATTTTATTCAAATTGAGTTCAGCTATTTCATAAAGAACATTTTCTAAAAGGCAGATTAAAGGTTCATTCTTTTTTTTTTTTTGTTTCTCACTTCAACGTAAATTGCTTTCTCTGTTAGGTTAGAAGTTTATATATTTATATAATTGAGTTGAGTTTGGGGGAGGAAACTTATAAGTTAAGTCTTTTGATTCCCATTTCAAGAGAAATATCTCAATGGGGAAAATGATTATTTGAGATATTTATTTAATATGTTCAATTAAGTTGACATCATTGATACAGAAATGAATTTTATCAAAACTAATTAGTAACTTCTCGTTAATCTCTCGTTAATTCGTTCTAGGAAAATCTCTTGAAGCGAAAAATGACCATTTAAGATATTTATTATTAATTAAGTTGAAGCATTTTACAAGGAAAATTCGCTTACAAACTCATTCAGCTTGTATTCTTTATAATTTCTTAGAATTCAAAATATTTGAGATATTTATTTTTTAGACTCTGTACTAAAAGTACATAGTCTTCTAAGTTTGACGAAAGCGAAATATGCGCAACAGGCAGACCCTATAAAGTATATATATTCTTGATCAGCATCAACAGCCGAGACGATATAGCCATGTCCGTCTGACCGTCTGTCCGTCTATCCGTCTGCATGAACACGTAGATCTCAGAGACTATAAGAGCTAGAGTAACCAAATTTGGTGACAACACGTGTATAGTTTGCACGCAGATCAAGTTTGTTTTGGATTTTTTCCACGCCTCCTTCCGCCCCCGCAAATCGAAAAAAACGTATTACTGAAGCTACCGACTTTAGATTTAGATTCAGATTTGGCACATATGGAGGATGTCCCTTTGCGGACAAAGGCGCGAGTTCGAATCCCACTGCTGACAATTGCAAATTACATTTTTTAATAATTAAAAACAGCCACGCTGTATAATTACAGTTATACGTGTATACACAGCAACGCGCAAAAAAGTAACGGTTATTTGTTTCCTCTTCGCTCTTACGCGCTCACTCACCATTGCTGCTCTCTTCCAAGAACGAACGATAATGAATTGAAGATTGCTTAAGCTCATTTGGCATTTAAATTTACTTTTATATTTGCTTAATAGGAAGCGAATTCGAGCGGCGACAAAATGATATAAAAATTATTTATTGAAGTTAATCATAATAAATATTACTTTATTTTTTGCTTTCCCCGATTAGCTCGGAGTCTCCCACAGTCGTCGCACGACTGTACCTGCCTGACTTGCTTTTTTTAGTCTGTTCCTTAATCTTGTCGCTGAAATTGTATCTTGCCAGACTGTAACAGCAAGAATTAATCGGATATTATAATATTTAAACTAATAACAACTTACTGACAATGTCTGTATGCATGGAATATATTAATATAAGTGAAATGAAAATGCAAAGCACGTTGCAAACTGCAAATCACAAAGAAGAGAACATTTCTATTATATCAAGGAATACAATCAGAATTCTTCTAATTACCTACATAGTCCTTTTTTTGTTCCTTGAAGACGCAAACTACATATCCTTTAGCATGGTACCGTCTAACTGCAAGGCTGTCAAAGTAGTAAGGATAGTTCCACTCGATGTAGATCAGCGAACTTACCAAGTGTATTTTGAATGCGGGGTATCGTCTGTTTACATTTTGCCTCATTGCCTGAAATAGAAATTAAATGAACACATAAAAAAAGAGCAACAATATTTTATGTAATTTAAATTTACCGAATAATACAAACAAATTTTGATAGACTTCACATTTAAATAAAAATACGAAATAAAATAATACTGAGAATTTTAGGAGTCGAACTGTGCTCCAGTTGAGCTCAGTTAACCGACTGAGGAAAATCACATCAACAATTTCAGTGGTCAACTTGGAAATGGAAATTTCGATAGCAAGGCCTCCATTGATTGGGTAAATTGTAGAGGCTGGAGCAAAGGTAATATAATAAAGGTAATAAAATTTGCAAAGCCTTCTTGACTGAAAAATACATTTACTAAGCGGATATTCTATTCTAATTATCTACATACTACACATGTGCTTGTATTGCTGTTTCACTCGCACACGTGTGCTAGCCGCAAAGCGCAAGCTAATTTCATTACTGAATATCTTTCTTATTTGTTGATTTATCTTGATGAAACTTTCAGGAGTGTGAAACAATGCTATTGTTCAAGCATTTGTTGAGTTGGTTGGTAAAAATATGGCCATAACTAGGTAATAACAAAAGGTATTCAAAATTGAAAATGAACTCTATCTGCGTAGGGTATAAAAGAACTCGAATGCCGAATCGATCGCTTGAGTTCTGGTAATAGACTTAACTGTTGCTCAAGAATATATATAGTTTAAAGTGTCTGCCACGCCTCCCTAAAGGCTTCACACATTTCTATACGATATAAAAATGCAAACTTCGTTGCACAAAAAACCTTTAACAAGCTGAGTATGATTCGCTCAAAATAAAGGTGTAGGAAATGTACATAACATAAACATATTTATAGTAATTTATATATATATATATATATATATATATATATATATATATATATATATATATATATATATACTTACTGAATAGTTCTTGCATATGCTTGGGTTAACTATTTACTTTTCTTTGGTATATTTTGGAAGCGCTTTAAAGCCAACTCTTCGAAAACAAACGTACCGCAATTGTCTGATGTTTTCGGGGATTCTAAGGCGATTTGTCAGTGCTTAAGTGACCGCTGGAGAGCGAGAGAATTGCATTGGCCCTCCCAGGACGGTGTCTTTTTGACGCTTGCAATGGGGAAATGAAAATGAAAATGGAAATTGACAAGTGGATAGCGAAATGTGACGAGGCGAGACGAGGCGAAATAAAGGGAAAAGACAAGTAGTGAAGCAAGGAGAGCACAGGAGTGGTGAGGAGAGGAGAGTAGGGAAAAGCCAGCCAAGGCGAACGCATTCATATGTGAAATGGAAAAAATTATAATCCAAATAAGAGAGAATGCAAACGGGGAACGGACTAAGAAGAATCGATGACGGATATGTGTTGATAGCCAGCCAACTTGCCAGAGACAGAAGCAGAGAGAGAGAGAGAGAGCGAGAGAGAGAGAGAGAGAGAGAGAGAGAGAGAGAGATTGTTGCTGTGGTGGTTCGAATCCTTGGACCATTCCATGCAGCGTCGTCGTTGTGGCTACTTCTGTAACCATTTTTTGAAAAATTTCTTAAAATTCAATAAATATTTATGAGTTGATAATGCCAAAGCGAAGCACACACACACACACACACACACACACACACACATACACACGCACACGCATGACACACATATCGGCAGACCACATACACACACAGCTGGCAAGCTTGGCTGCTTGGTTGAATTAAATAGATTAAGGATACGAGTAGGAGATGAGAACAAGAACGCAGCCAAGGGAAAGCAGCATCATGCAAACATGCTGCAAGACAGCTACATTTGCCAATGCGTATGTGCGTGTGTGTGCGTGTGTGTGTGTGTGTGTGTGTTTGCGTCTAAGTTATACAGTAAGCCAAGTAATGCGCATTATTCATATTTATTTATTGCATTTCTTGATAATCAGGTGAAGGACAAACAAACACTCAACTCTCCAACTGTCACTCAATCATATTACCTTTGCTCCAGCCTCTACAATTTACCCAATCAATGGAGGCCTTGCTATCGAAATTTCCATTTCCAAGTTGACCACTGAAATTGTTCATGTGATTTTCTTCAGTCGGTTAGCTGAGCTCAACTGGAGCACAGTTCGACTCCTAAAATTCTCAGTATTATTTTATTTCGTATTTTTATTTAATTTTTTTTTTTGTGTTTGTATATATTATCAAAATTTTCTCTGCTTTTGTCGAGGCATTCAAAATGTGAAGTCTATCAAAATTTGTTTGTATTATTCGGTAATTTGAAATTACATAAAATATTGTTGCTTTTTTTTTGTGTGTTCATTTAATTTCTATTTCAGGCAATGAGGCAAAATGTAAACAGACGATACCCCGCATTCAAAATACACTTGGTAAGTTCGCTGATCTACATCGAGTGGAACTATCCTTACTACTTTGACAGCCTTGCAGTTAGACGGTACCATGCTAAAGGATATGTAGTTTGCGTCTTCAAGGAACAAAAAAAGGACTATGTAGGTAATTAGAAGAATTCTGATTGTATTCCTTGATATAATAGAAATGTTCTCTTCTTTGTGATTTGCAGTTTGCAACGTGCTTTGCATTTTCATTTCACTTATATTAATATATTCCATGCATACAGACATTGTCAGTAAGTTGTTATTAGTTTAAATATTATAATATTATCCGATTAATTCTTGCTGTTACAGTCTGGCAAGATCTATTTGTTTCTCAATAGAACTAAAACTTCAATTTCAGCAACAAGATTAAAAAACTGACTATTAAAAAAATAAAATATAAAATATTTCTACAATTACTGGTAAGTTTGCACTATAATTTTCCACATTCTCTATAGATTCAATTAATAGAAATCTTATCCGATAGAAATCATATACAAAAGACGGTACCACAAGTTTGTGGATTGCGTCGAAACTGCTTAAAATCATGAACACATTTCTAACAACTTGTAATTGTTAATAAATGTGGTGAACATTTGTAAATGCAAAATCATTTTGGAAACGTTTCAGTGCTGGGTTCCATAGAAGTCATTTGAAAGTAATATAAATAAAATACTCAGATGAGCTGTATATTAATTGATGATTTTGTTAATGTTATTATATAACCTCTATTCCATTTCTCCTACGCAGCTGATGACACCCGCTTCGCATTTCCATTTCCGTACAACACGTATTTAAACTCAACTTAATTCAGTAAGTATCTTTGCTTTACTCTCCAATATGTTAACATTTCCGATTTCTTCTGATTTCCATTGCAGTATTATTGCGCAACTAAACAAATTATACAAATACATTATTTTTTATCTATTGCTATTGCTATTGTTAAGTTATTGCTCAAGGATTTCTGGCGAGATGATAATTTTTCCAGAAGTTAAAGTAAGTTGCAATTTGATGCTCTTCTAATTCTTTCGCTTTTCTAATCGCCATCTCATTCCATTCCATCCCATTCAATAGAGACATTTATACACGACGGTACCACATTAAGGCTGGCGGATTGCGTCGAAATTTTGAAATCAAATGCACATTTCTTAGATATAATAAAAACGGAATTCTATATACGACGGTACCGGGCTTCATATACCATCAATGAGGCTGTGTTTTGCGTCACAATTAACATATATTACATTTATAACATTTTGTAATTTAATTATCCAATATATTTAGCAACTTTAAAAGAGCTTTAATGTTTTGTATCTGTAGTTAAAGGCATTTCTAACAATATTAAAGAATTGTAATTTAGTTAGAAAATGCATAGGCTAGATGTGTACACTTCTTAGCATTAAACAAAAATGTGTAAATACTGCGAAAAATGTACAAAATACCCAATTGAACAGGCCACAATTGTGCATTGCCTAATTATGAAAAGAAATGTGTTCTAAGCTAGACTAAGCTAGCTATATAAAGACTTTATTATGAATAGAATTTACTGGAAATGTTCAACAGAAGTAAGCATGTGAATAGTTAAGCAATATTTGATTGAAATTTCTTTTGGAAGCTCGCAAAATTCCAGGAAAATTATCTGGTTGGAAATGAAGAGAAGTTCAACAATCGATTGACTAGCATATAAGTTGATATATTTCAAAATGAACACAATATGCATAAGAGAACGTTTGCATTACAATATGCCAGAGTATCTATTAGTTGAGATTGCTCAGCTGTGGCTTACTTACTATTTGCTTTTTGCTTCGTTCAGTTTTTTTTTTGTCGTGGTTTAGCACAAAAAAGAAATTCATCAAACGAATTATTAGAAAAGTTTTCTAGTTGGCACCGTTATTGCTGAAGACGACGCGCGCTGCCAACTCAGCTGAGGAAGACAAGGCGAGAGAGAGAGAGAGAGGGGGGGGGGGCTGTGCGAAGGGTTTAAAGGCAGAGGAAGGCCCTCAATGAAGCCGCCAATAATGTTGAGCACGTCGAACGCGACGAAACAGATGAGCAAACTTTAACAAACAACAAACAAACAAATAAACAGCCTGGCAGGCTCGCTCACTGACAAGACTGACTGGCTGACTGGCTGAGTGGGGATGCCAACTTATTTATAAAAACGGAGCGACGTACGCAGGCAGCGTAATGAAATTCTGTGCATATTCTGACGTACGCACACACACACACATTGACACACACACACACACACACACACACACACACATTGACACACACACACACACACATTGACACACACACACACACACACACACACAGTTAGACCTAACTGTAAGTTCGTTTGTGCGATTGTCTTGTTTGTGTATCTGTATTTGTGAATAGTTCGTCCTTCTTCTGGCAAAAAGAAGCTGAAGCGCGCGACGTCGCGTACGTGATGTTCATATTTTCATAGATTCAATAATTTATAAATTTTATGCTTACACACACACTCGCACACCTACACACACACTCACCCCCTTTTCACTACAGACTGTGTGATCTCTGCGCTGATTTGGCAGCGTGTGTGTATGTGTGTGCGTGTGCCCTGTCGACAAGTTTTATTGAAGATTCCTGGAGCACACCTCCACCAAAGCCCCTCTTACCCCTCCCCCTCCCACGCAGCCAACTCACCAACTTCCCCTCTTTGGTTTTTGGCCAGATGCGTCCAAAACTTTGGTCAATGACTTTGCCCTGTCGCAAATCTCTGCATGATATTCATTTAATAATATTAAGTATACGCAGCGTAAACTTCAATTTCTAAATGCAAATTGAAACAAATTTTAGATCTACAGTTAATTTGCATCTAAAATTTCATCTAATTGTAAAATAAAATGTGTTTTTTCTTTATTATTTTAAATGCATTTTTTGCCTTGCAATTCTACTTAGAGGGTATTTCTTAGTCGGGAGCTAAACTTTTATGAGTTGTTTATTTTATTGACAATTCATTATAATCTAAAAGATTATTCACAATAAATTTAGTTGAGTTTTAAACGATTAATGATCATAGTTACAGGCTATCATCTAGTCGAGCAATACCTTTTTTTGACTTAAGCAATTAGTAAGCAAATTATAGTAGAGAAAAATGTAAGCCATCTGGCAGTTAGTTGAATTTTCATACATAATTGCTCACACGAAGTCAAATTAGAGGGTATCATGTAGTGCATCACTATCGTTTGGGTACATGTCTATCTAAAAGCTTAGTTCATGTTATGAAGATTATTCTTATAAAATGTGGGTTGCATTTTAATCAATTTATGATAGTCAAAGCTTTTACTACAGGGTATTTTTTAGTCGAGCAGCAATTTTCTTGATTTTTTTTTAGTATATCTTAGTTCGTGTTATTAACATAAAAAATGAAATGCAATATTTTAAAGGCTATCTAATAGCTTAGCACTTTCTATAACTTTTGGATATACCCTGTAAAACAAAACTTGATAACAATTAGTA
The DNA here is from genome assembly GCA_035042075.1 of Drosophila macrospina. NCBI lineage: Eukaryota > Metazoa > Arthropoda > Insecta > Diptera > Drosophilidae > Drosophila > Drosophila macrospina. The sequence goes on from JAWNLW010000359.1 coordinate 1,586,656, forward strand.
GTCAATGGTTGAAAAAAACAGGGTTACTACAAGTCGATTCTTTTGCTGCAACTCTTGGGCACTTTTGTGATTAATATATATATATATATACTTTTTTGTTTGACTATCAATTTGACTTACAGGGGGGGTAAGTCAACTGCCCCACATAGATACCCTATACAGTCGCTGACTGTGATTTACATGCAAAGGTTGTAAAAAAAAGAAAGAAATTGGTGTTGCCTGCTTTTTGGGGACGTGTAACGCCTACAAAATATGGAAAACCTGCAATGAAATGCATGTTATTGCACTACAGTCTGTATGTGTGTGTGTGTGTGTGTGTGCGTGTGTGTGTGTGGGCACACACAACAATAGGATGGGCAAACAAGGAACAAGCTGAATAAAATACAACACGCAGAAAACGACGTCGACTCGTCGACACTTTCAGTTTTTTAACTCAATTTTCAATAAAAACAGTGCACAAAACTTTTTTCTGTGTTGTTAACTTAATTTTCGCATGGCGATGCTCGCTGCTCGAAGCGCGCAGTTCGTTGCTAAAAGCATTTCATTGTTGTCCAACTCGTTCTTTCCCATACCCTTTGCGCAGACGGTCAGTGGGTATGCAAGTCGCTGAATAAACGATCCAATCTTTCAGCTGTCCAAGTGAACTCGGCCAATATAAGAGCTGTAGCTATGAAATTTTTCTGTGTGTGCGTTGAAATGTATCATATATTACTGTTTTGTATGTTTATTCCAAATATTTACCCTGCACTTCTTATATTGCGATTGCACATTTAAGTCTCCATATTTGGCATATTCCTAAATTTGTTTCTTAGTTTCATATCCTCAAAATTTCGTAATGATCCAGTAAAAAACATAGCTGGTATGATCAAAAAGAGAACAGCTTGCGGCTTACAGCTTAACTCAGCAAAGAGCTGGAGCCATATGTTCATTTAAATATATCATATATTTAGATAACATTAGTAAATATCTGTTACATTTCAACAGATTAAGCCTGCATATTTGGCATACAATTAAATTAGTTTCTTAGTTTCATATCCTCAAAATTTCGTAATGATCCAGTAAGAAACATAGTTGCTATGTACAAAAAGAGAACAGCTTTTGGGGTACATCCTTCGACCTAACCTAGTGAACTCAGCAAAGAGCTACGTTCATTTAAATATATCATATATTAAGATAACATTAGTAAATATCTGTTTCATTTCATATTGGCATACACTTAAATTAGTTTCTTAGTTTCATATCCTCAAAATTTCGTAAAGTTCCATTACCACCTAAGCTGACCATTCCCCTAATCTTGTGAACTCAGCAAATACAATAGCTAGAGTTATGAAATTTTGTGTGCACATATAGACATATTATATCTAACTATTTACTATGATCTTCCCCAATATTTTCACGATTATCAAATATTTTCCTTACCAAATAACTACGTCAGTTTTAAAGACACAACATCGATTCTCATCGCACATTTAGCATCCTAGCTACATATCCTCAAAATATCATTACAAACTCTTAAGGAACAAAGCTGATATGCACAAAAACATTAGTTTACAGGGTATTAATTCGTTGATCACTCTTGTGTGGTGCATTTTAACTTGTTTTGATGTTGCCTAGCTGGGCAACTGTGTGGGCGTGGCATCCAAAAAGCGAGGCAACGGCATTTTACACGCACTGAAAGATTTCACTTACAGCATTGCATGGGACACAGGACGAAAGGGGAGGTGCTGGGGACACAACGCAAATTTAAGGAGTGAAACGGGCACAACTAGGGGCGTGGGACATAGGGTAAAAGTCTACAAAATGCAGTTAGTGTCAAATGTGAGTTAGTATCAGCCAAAGCACAGACACAGTTGCAGTGTGGAAATTCCCAAGTTGAGCGCAAATGGCTTAAGAGTTTCTTTGGCAAACAACATTGGATAAATAACGAAGAAAGAAAAGACAGAGTATGAAAGAAGAGAGAGAGTGTGAAAGAGTCAGAGCTATAGAGCTGTTAGCTAAGCATACAATTATCACTTAGATCACTTAGCCAAAAGCTCAAGCCGCTAATTTCGCAGGCAAATCAAAACAGAATAATTTCAAAATTATTTTTGCATTGTAATCTGTTAATATTTCTAAAGGGTTGAGTGGAGATTAAATGTAATTTAATTTACTTTATTTATTTTATTTACTTTATTTATTTTATTTATTTAATTTATTTTATTTATTGTATTTATTTTATTTAATTCATTTAATTTAATTTAGTTTATTTTATTTAGTTAATTTATTTTACTTATTTAAGTTATTCAATTTAATTAATTTATTTTATATAGTTTATTTATTTTATTTACTCTATTTAATACATTTTATTTATTTAATTCATGTAATTTAATTTAATTTACTTTATTTTGTTTATTTGATTCATTTATTTTATTCATTTTACTTATATTAATTTATTTAAAAATTTAATTGAAATAAACTTAATTATTTTATTTATTTGATACACTTTATTTATTTTATTTCGAATATTTATTTTATTTTTATTTAATTTATTTTATTTAGTTTATTTGCTTGAAAGTATTTTGTAATTTTAATAAAATGTCCACAAATGACATTTAACTCATTTGCATATCGTGATCTGCACATTGAGCTGGGCAAGCGGTGAAGTGCGTGCGAGTGGCGACATCTAGCGACGGCGATTGACAACAACCAATCAGTTTTTCCTGGAAATATATAAATGAATATATGAGGGCTGGGAGCTGCATTGAACAATAACAAATATACGTACTTATTTGTGAATCATATCGAATAACTTGGATGGGCCATCGCTCATGTGGCAACACACATAGATATACACACACACACACATACAATGCAATTATTATTGTTGTCATTTTTAGTCACTAATCACTCTCGAATAACGGGCCGCCGATGCCAAAGCCGAAGCCGCCGCCGGCAGCGTCATAATAAAAATAATGATGTGACATAAAAAAGAGGGCAGCGCAACATATATCGATATCTATAGATATACTATATGTGTGTGTGGGTGTGAGTTGGGGTGTGTGTGTGTGTGTGTGTGTGTGAATGTGTGTTGTCATAAATCTTTCATTGATTGCAAACGAAGACATCGAAGACAACGTTGACAACGACCCAAGATGAGCCATAGCAGCTGGCTCAATAGCTTGGCTCTGGTCTCGTCTGCTTGCTCTTCATCTGGCGGTTATAGTGCTCGCTGCAATCGAAAGGTTGAATGGTGAGAAGGGGGAGGAGGAGGAGGAGGGAGAGACAGAGAGTGCCACAAGGTGGCTCCTTTACTTGGTGGTTGCTGACGCTTGTCGATGTGCCAAAACACAGCAACTGTACAAAGCGAGGCAAAAAAAAAAACTGAAATAGATATAAATGTATCAGCCGTTGTCGCCAAGGCAGCGGCGACGCTGTTGCTCATTTCGGTATACCCTCCACTGTTCCCCATAGGGTATAACAGCTTGCAAAAGCCGTTCGTAACTAATTACATTCCGCACTGTTGCCGTCTCTCAACAAGAACACACAGGTTTGAATGATCTATCTATATCTATATCTATATCTATATCTATATCTATATCTATATCTATATCTATATCTATATCTATATCTATATCTATATCTATATCTATATCTATATCTATATCTATATCTATATCTATATCTATATCTATATCTATATCTATATCTATATCTATATCTATATCTATATCTATATCTATATCTATATCTATATCTATATCTATATCTATATCTATATCTATATCTATATCTATATCTATATCTATATCTATATCTATATCTATATCTATATCTATATCTATATCTATATCTATATCTATATCTATATCTATATCTATATCTATATCTATATCTATATCTATATCTATATCTATATCTATATCTATATCTATATCTATATCTATATCTATATCTATATCTATATCTATATCTATATCTATATCTATATCTATATCTATATCTATATCTATATCTATATCTATATCTATATCTATATCTATATCTATATCTATATCTATATCTATATCTATATCTATATCTATATCTATATCTATATCTATATCTATCTATCTATAGGGCATACACTAGCCGACGCTTACACCCGTGCTTACATATAGATACACTTTACTATATATGTGTGTCATGTGTGTGTGTGTGTGTGTGTGTGTGTGTGTGTGTGTGTGTGTGTGTGTGTGTGTATTGGAATATATGTATAAGAATATATATATTTTTTGTTGTCTTCGTTTATCTTGTTTATCATGGATTTCATTATGGCTGCGGTTGCGTGTCTTTTGCTTTGCGGTGGCTTATGTCGCCATTCGATTTTGAAAATGTAAATCTCTTGTACTCATCCTCTTTCATCTTATGCCTCGCCTCCCCTCCCCTCGCCACCGCCTCCGCCTCCACGCCGCTCACCGCAATCCCTACTCCCGCTCAATGTTGTCGTCGATGGCGATGGCGATGGCGATGTCGTTGGCGGCGTCGTTTGTCAACATGTCAGCTGCGCTGATTGGTGATTTCGATCTGAATTATTAAGTTGCTTTTAATGCGTTTGCCTTTGCTTTTGCTACCGTTGTTGCTTTTGCTTTGGTTTTTGTTTTTGTTTCTGGTTTTTTTTTTCGTTTACTTTTTTGTCGCCGTTCGATTTTATGTGGCATACTTTTCAGCGCCCAGCGGCACAATGCGAAAACAAAAGCGTCAAACAGACAACAACAACAACAACAGCAGCAGCAGCAACAGCAACATCAGCAGCAACAACAACAGCAACAACAATGTGAGCATATTGAGTGCAAGTGGATCACTTGGTTTCGCCTTCGCCTTGTAATTGGTTCTTTACATTATTTAGTGACATTTGATGTAGATGCTAAGTATTTTTCGATTGCCCCAGAGAGAGAGAGAGAGAGAGAGAGAGAGAGAGAGAGGGAGAGAAAGAGAGCGAGTAAGAGAAAGAGAGAGCGCAATGTATAGCCCTTGATGCTGTGGCTTTTATGCTGTTTAAGCCAATTGCCAAGTGCATTCACTGTAACTTGTCAGTTTAAGCAATCGATATCGTGTGGAATATGCCGTGTATTATGCAACATATTACTATAAAGATGGATGCTAGGCAGGAGCTATATAAGTACAGAGTTCTATGATGAAATTTCGTTTGAAACCTAGCTATAACTATATAAATAGAAATACCTATTTAAGACATATGAACTGTAAGACATTTAGGATCTATGAAAGTATCTATAAGATCTATGTGACGGAAAATATACTTAAAAAGTTCTAGCAGAACTACAGCAACAATATTAATAATCTTAACATAGCATTACAACATTTTCGTCACTTTCTCTTATATCATATATCTTTAATCTTCTATCTTCTAACTTTTAACTTCTATCTTCTATATTCTATCTTCTATCTTTTATCTTCTATCTTCTATCTTCTATCTTCTATCTACTAACTTCTAACTTCTATCTTCTATCTTATTTATTTTATCTTCTATCTTCTATCTTCTATCTTCTATCTCTATCTTTTATCGTTTATCTTCTATCTTTTATCTTTTATGTTTTACCTTTTACCTTTTATCTTTTACCTTTCATCTCTTATCTTTTATCTTTTACCTTTTATCGTTTATCTTTTATCTTTTGTTTTCTATCTTCTATCTTTTATATTTTATATTTTATCTTTTATCTCCCATCATTTATCTTCTATCTTCTATCTTTTATCTTTTAAATTTTATCTTTTACCTTTTATGTTTTATCGTTTATAGTTTAGTTTTTATCTATCTTTTATCTTTTATGTTTTACCTTTTACCTTTTATCTTTTATCTTTCATCTTTCATCTCTCATCTCTTATCTTTTATCTTCTATCTTTTATCTCTTATATTTTATATTTTATCTTTTATCATTCATCTTTTGTCTTTTATATTTTATCTGTTATCTTTATCTTTTATCTTTTATCTTTTATCTTTTATCTTTTATCTTTTATCTTTTATCTTTTATATTTTATCTTTAATCTTTTATCTATTATCTTCTATCTTCTATCTTTTATCTTTTACCTCTTATCTTTTATATCTTATCTTTTATCTTTTTGTCTCTTGTCTTTTATCTTCTATCTTAGATCAATCAAGTGCTTCAATTTTCAAACTATTATCTGTAAGAACTATGGCACTTATTGAGCCTTAAGATAATCAAGTGTTTTGTTAAGCCATCACTTATAAAGAGAAATTGAGAGTTCTTTGGATTTAGCTGCTTGTAAAGTGATTTTTTTTAGGAGTTGTGCTTTTGAAATACCTCAAAACTTATTCCTTTAGACAAAAGTAGAGCTAACTGCAATTGAAAGTCTTAGTTATGACTTACATATTGCGCCCATTTAGTACAGTTGTTAATCTAAGCGCAACGTGAGATTAAATACAAAATAAATGTACAAAATATATATAAAATAAATAAATAAAATATGAAAATGTATATAGAATATATATATATATATATATATATATATATATATATATATATATATATATATATATATATATATATATATATATAAATATATATATATATAAATATATAAATATATAAATATCTTAACATGGAAATTCTGAGATATTTGAGCATAAATCTAAAATAAAAGGATTACAAAAAGAAGCAACAAATTGGCCAAACGGCTGTGATAAGCCAAAGTCTGTGAGTCTTTGAGATTTACGAGCTGATTTCAAGAGATACAAATGTGCTATGTATGCACATAGACAGACAGCAATGGTGCTTCAGAGAGGGGTGTGAAGCGAGCAGGGGTAAAGGAGTTGAAGTACTCATCAAGTTGGGCAAAGGGCAAACTTTCAATTGCATTTTGGCCAAGTTACTTGTGGCTTATCTTTATTATCGTCGCTGTTATTAACTGAAGGGAAAGTGAAAAGGGGGTGAGTGTGTGTGTGTGTGTGTGTGTGTGTGTGTGTGTGTGTGTGCGTGTGTGTGGTGGCTCGTAAAGTATGTCGTGTGTCATAAATGACAGATTCTTAGGCATACTTCATTGATCCCTTTTGGCCGCAACGTTTTTACGATGAGATGCCGCCACATATACGACTACAGTCAACACACACATACACGCACACACACACACGCACACACACACACACACACACACGCACACACGCACGCAAACACAAATTGTTGCAGTATCTATCGCACACAGATACACAGTGCGTGTTTGAAGTTTGCTTTTGATAAATGAATGGATTTTCAAAGGCGACGTTAATGAAATACGCACACAAGACGGCAACACCAGACAGAGAGAGAGAGAGAGAGAGAGAGAGAGCGAACAGCAATAGGAGTAGCAGCACAAGGAGATACCAGCATGTGTCCTGTTCTCTCCCTCTCTCTCTCTCTCTGTGTGTGCGCGCTTGAATGTGCTGCCATATATCCTTCAATCTATCAAACTCACGTGTCCGTCGTGTCTCAATTTACTCGCTTAGTTTATGCTCAACTGGCGGACGCCAGCCGAACGAACTCCTGGCGACTATTTTGATAGACTCCGCTTGGCATATTTATGAAGTCAACGCAGCGGGCACTGAAAGGACACACACAGATGGAGAGACAGACAACCAGCGAGAGAGAGAGAAAGAGAGAGCAAAAGAGATAAAAAGTAAAAAAAAAAAACAGACGGAGTCAGAGTCAGTGACTACAGTCTAGTAGTCTCAGACTTGGACTTCAGCCGCCCTCAAAGTTGTGCTTGTGACGCGTGTTTGCTTATTTTTTGCATACAAAATCAAGCCTTAGAAATAACTAGTTTACTTTCACATAAAAAACATGTTTATATATATATATATATATATATATTTATATATATATATATATATATTTATATATATATAAATTACTATAAATATGCTTATGTACATTCTCTACACCTTCATTTTGAGCGAATCAAACTCAGCTTGTCAAACGATTTTTGTGCAACGAAGTTTGCATTTTTATATCGTATAGAAATGTGTGGCAGACACTTTAAACTATATATATTCTTGAGCTACAGTTAAGTCTATTACAAGAACTCAAGCCATCGATTCGGCATTCGAGTTCTTTTATACCCTACGCAGATGGAGTTCATTTTCAATTTTGAATACCATTCGTTAATACCTAGTTATGGCCATATTTTTACCAACCAACTCAACAAATGCTTGAACAATAGCATTGTTTCACACTCCTGAAAGTTTCATCAAGATAAATCAACAAATAAGAAAGATATTCAGTAATGAAATTAGCTTGCGCTTTGCGGCTAACACATGTGTGCGAGTGAAACAGCAATACAAGCACATGTGTAGTATGTAGATAATTAGAATAGAATGTCCGCTTAATAATTGTATTTTTCAGTCAAGAAGGCTTTGCAAGTTTGCGTAGAACTTTTCATCTTGTATGCAATCATATTACCTTTGCTCCAGCCTCTACAATTTACCCAATCAATGGAGGCCTTGCTATCGAAATTTCCATCTCCAGGTTAACCACTGAAATTGTTGATGTGATTTTCCTCAGTCGGTTAACTGAGCTCAACTGGAGCACAGTTCGACTCCTAAAATTCTCAGTATTATTTTATTTCGTATTTTTATTTAAATGTGAAGTCTATCAAAATTTGTTTGTATTATTCGGTAATTTGAAATTACATAAAATATTGTTGCTTTTTTTTTGTGTGTTCATTTAATTTCTATTTCAGGCAATGAGGCAAAATGTAAACAGACGATACCCCGCATTCAAAATACACTTGGTAAGTTCGCTGATCTACATCGAGTGGAACTATCCTTACTACTTTGACAGCCTTGCAGTTAGACGGTACCATGCTAAAGGATATGTAGTTTGCGTCTTCAAGGAACAAAAAAAGGACTATGTAGGTAATTAGAAGAATTTTGGTTGTATTTCTTGATATAATAGAAATGTTCTCTTCTTTGTGATTTGCAGTTTGCAACGTGCTTTGCATTTTCATTTCACTTATATTAATATATTCCATGCATACAGACATTGTCAGTAAGTTGTTATTAGTTTTAATATTATATTATCTGATTAATTCTTCCTGTCACAGTATGGCAAGATACAATTTCAGCGACAAGATAAAGGAACAGACTATAAAAAAGCAAGTCAGGCAGCTACAGTCGTGCGACGACTGTGGGAGACTCTGCACTAATCGGAGAAAGCAAAAAATAAAGTAATATTTATTATGATTAACTTCAATATGTACTTTTAGTACAGAGTCTAATAAAATAAATAATTAATTTAAATTTCAATATTAAATAGGTCTTAAACTAATCGATAAGAATGTTAAATGCATAGAAATTATAAATAAATACATACATTAGCTAATTATATAGAATAAATTTGAATACCCTTTAATTATGAAGTGCAGCCTAAAGGGGTAGTTAAAGGGAGACAATAATTTGTTGAATTGATTAAGTTGTCTTTTATCAATTTGGACTATTTGAGTTAATTGTGGAATCTTTTGTTTATATAAACAGTTAACAATCTATTTGATGGCTGCAATAATTGCATTTACTTTGCCTGGCAAATGAAATGTCTCGAAATTCACTTTCAATCTTAATTAAAGCATACTTTCGTCAATTAAGTTTGCTATGCAAATTGATGGGCAATTGTTTTTCGCCAAGTGACGTGCTTGTTAAAGGCCATTGCTAATGTGTATGGCGTGAACTGTTGGCCATGAATGGAGTCGGACAGATGTCTGGGAACGGCAGCAGGCCTTGCTTCATACGTATTATGAGTTAAGCACAAGGCGGGAGACCGGACAAAACGGCTCAATAATTGCAAACTACTGAAGCATTTAATATTTTGAGTGCATTTCCGCGTTACGCGTGGCGCCAGTCCACAAAAAAGGTGCGACAAGGGACGACGAACGACAGGACAATAACAAAAAAAAAAAAAAAAAAAAGAAGGAAAAAAGAAAAGAAAAGAAAGGAATGGAAAGGAAAAAGCAAAAGCAAATCGAACGGGAAAACGCATGAAAATCGAAAGTTCAAACCGGACCCAGGTCAGTTCAGTTGAGTTCATTTGAAGTTGGGCTCCCAAACTTCCGACTCGCCCGGCCGTAAAGTTAATAAAGCGCCCTGAAGGCGATAAACAATTTGCGTTTGCCAAATGTCCAGCGAGCTGCAACAGCAGCAGCGGCGGCAGGCGGGGGTCAACAGAGCGCCGAGGGTTGGCAAAGATGTTGTATGGGGTTTGGAAGTCGGTAAATGCAGCGTTGCCGGTTGAACCCAAAGGCGTCCGTAGCTACGGCTCAGCGGACTGCAAACTTAAAATTCTAATTGGCATTTTATGCCGGGCCACGCCTACAATACGCTGGCACCGCCCACACTACACAACACGAGTCTGTCGCAGTCGTAGCGGAAGGGAGAGTGTCGAACAGGTGTGAAATCGTTGACGAATTCTCACGAATACGTTTAATCCGCTTTCTGATTTTTGTTGCAGCCACTGTGTGTGTGTGTGTGTTTGTGTGTGTATGTGTGTGTGTGGCAGGCAAGTAGCGTGTTGTGGGGAGCAGAGGAAGAATCCAGGGGCATCAGTGAAGGGTTTGAGTAAGGTTCAGGACCTGGTGACTCGACGCTCTCGGTACGGTTTTGCATTTTGCGGGCGATATCATGTTGGATTAAAAGCGCGTCGTGCCCTTCGTTGCAAATTAATTTCGTGTACATGTCCTGCAGCCTTTTGCAAGTTTATGCGCCTGCATACACATCTGTGTGTGTGTACGTGTGTGTGTTGATGTTTGTTGTACCGCCAGTCCGTCGGCATATCGAGTTACCCAGCTACAACCTGTCCATCACTTGCCCCCTTGTCTGTGTGCCGCTGTCCTGCCGTCCCTGCCTGCCGTTGTCCTCGTGTTCTATGTCCGTGTCTGTGCCACCTCCATGGCACACCGACAAAACGACAACGGACAGCCGACAACCAAACAACCGACAACCGCAAATGTTAAAGCAGCGTGACTTTATTTGATTGTCTGCCGAGTGTGCGGGCATTTCGGTTTCACTTGTTTTTAGATCCGCTTGAAATTATACAAAAACAGTAGATCCTTTTTAGCATAACAGGATTGTTGGCCAAATTGCAATTAAAACCCTTTTGCGTTGCCCAAATTGTTATGATTTGACCAGACCAGCAAAAGGCAAAGGGTCAAAATGTGTGCGCTGCCATAACCAAGGTTAATGCATTATTATTATTTCCCAACAAATCGCGATATCGTTTAACAATTGTTGCACCACACTATTTACTATTTAGTTAGTCATCGTTTTTGCTTGGATAAACAATTGAATTGCCACTACAAATCGGGCATCAATGTGAGCTTTTTAGCATCGCAGTTCTAACGTTAACTTAACATTTTTGCTCTCATCCTTTCGCACCCACTCGCTCGCACTCTCCAGGTACCATAAATGCAGGTGCTTAGCCTGTGCTTGAGTGTGCTATGGCTTATAGTTTGCAATAGCAATTGCTGTAAGGTAAGCATACGCATCTTCACTTGACTCAGTTGCGCTCGAGTAAGCTCAAGTTGTTTAATAATCATTCGATTATATAGGACTCGATTCAGCAGCTTAGTCCTTTCCAAGTGGTTTCACTTTTCAAATGATTGCACATAGGCTGCTTAGCTTAGAAGCTAATAGCTAGCTTCAGCTGTTTGTGTTAATGTTGGAATTGTGTGTTTTATTGTGAGTGGTAATAGTGTTTCATTCAAAAGTTCTCCCATATACGCATTCCAGTCATCTTCCAATGATTCCAATTTGTTTGTTCCACTTTTTTTCATTAATGTAATATTTTCACTTTTTACGTTTAATTTTTTCACTTCACAATGTTTACACACAGAAGAGCTGGGTTTTGACAAATGTCAGTTTGGCGTTTCACATTCAACTGTGGAAATACAAAAGTCAGAGTCATCCGGATGACAACAAATGTTGAGCGTCGTGGTCTTTTATACACACAAGTTGCCTAAGAATTATGTCTCTTTTCATGAAATGTTGTGGTGCAACCAACTTAACTAGCTACTTAAAACAGGTGGCAACGCTGAGCGTATTGAACAACTATGCAGATCTCTAAGCAGCTGATTGCCTAGTTTAAATTGAGAAAATCATTAATGAATACTGTAAGTACTGAAGTTGTGAAGTTAAGCAGAAAAGAACATGTTAAGCTCAACTTTTACAGATCTGGCAACACAGCTGCTCTCTTTTTATATCTTTGTTTAATCTTGCAAACTCCAGACTTCATAAAAAGTGTCTTGTAAGCTCAAATGGAAGCACATTTGGTCTGTGATATTAATATTCTTTCCGTATTTTCAGGCCTTCATATCTGCAGTTTAACTTGTAGTTAAATTTGACATGCAGATGGAAAGCTGCTCAATGTGCTTCTTCACTAGGCAGTGATAAATGTTTGTCTGCTGGATTCAAGTTGAAACTGAAATACACATAAATTATAATTACACATAAATAAATGATTAATTATGTATAGTTAAATTGCCTGTTTAAATTTGACATGTGGATGAAAAAGAGCTTAAAATTGTGGCATTTCCGGAAAAAGAAATTTCAAGCTTGCTGAAGTTGTTTATCAGATGAATCTAGAATAAAAAATTAATAAATATTGATTAATTTTTAGCTTATGGATAAAGTGCTTGTTAAGATTTGACTTGTGGTGGAAAAGTGTCTTAAAGTGCTTGATTTTCAGCGTAGATCAAGCATAAGCTCTTGGATTATAAATTTAAATTGGATAATTACTTTAAAATAAGTTTGAATATTTTAAATAAATTGACTGTTAAAAATTGATTTGTCGATTGAAAAGAACCTCAAGTTGCTAGCTGTGCAGACAGAGCAAAGTAACTGCCACAAATTTCCAAAATATTACTAAATTTAGTGAATTTTTAGATGTTTTTTTTTCAAATATTTTAGCGACTTTAAAAACCTGTTCAATGTGTAAACTATGAGTTGAACGCAATCTCATTCATTGTCACGTATCTTTCACATGCTAATCTCCTCCAGACTCCATGCTAATGTTCTTTTTCGTTGGCCATTTTTTATTTTTATTTTTTTTTTAAGGGAAATGACATAAAAATATGTTTTATCAAACTCTGTGGGAGTACATAAAAGTTTTTGTATTATTATAAATATATTTATATCATCTGCAAGGTCGGACATTACTTGACAAGCTCATCCATTTAAACAGTTTCGGCAGGAAGAGGGATGGGAGGTCAACTACCTCAACCACCCTCAGCCCCTTGCACACTGTTCTGGGACTCCTTTGACAAGGCATAAATATATATATAAAAAAAAAAAAAAATAAAGAAAGAAAGGAGAAGTGTGAAAATTTATACATAAATGCCGATTAAATCTTTATTTTCTGCCTTGACGCACGCAAACTGGTTAAGGGGGTGACGGTGGCATTGGCAGGACGTGCTGCGTCCAGGATATTTGGTTACGCAATTTTTGAGGACTCGCCGTTGACTGTTGACAGACATGTGACAGCGGAGGGGCGTATGGATGATCGTGCAACCTGATGATTTAATAACTGGCAAAGCTGATTAGGAGAGTTGGAGAACCCGATGAGTAGGCAAGGGGGGTGGGTGGTGCGTCCAGTTGGGAGTGCAACAAAGGCAAGGGGTTGCAAAAATGTTTAAAGGTTGCAGCAAAATTTGTTAGGGTGGCACAGCACAGCACAGCAGGGGAAAGGAAGCAGGGTAGGGGGTATAACTTACCACCAAGGATAACGTTGCTTGTTGCTTCCACATTGTTGTTGTTGTTGTTCTTTTTGTTGTCACCGCAGCGTAGCGCGGTATTTATGTGTGTGTGCGGTGTGTGTGTGTGTACAACGTGTGTGTGATTGATGACAACTCAAATAAGCGATGATTGATGCTTATTTTACACTTTTCGTTACAACACACGGCGACACATGTTTATTTATGTATGTGTGTTATACGTGTCTAAGTGTGTGTGTGTGCGTGTGTGTGTTGCTGTGTGTTTGCATCGGCGGATTTTTTGGCTGGCTTATGCTATATCAGGATTATTATGAGCACACGTTCGAGCGTCTCCAGACGCCGCACAGACAACAGCAACAGTCACAAGAACAACAATAACAATGCCAATGCTAATGCTAACGCTAACGCCGACGCCAATACCGTCAACGAGCCGCAATCATCAATGTTACCAACAGTCTGCGCCTGCCCGTCAACCGTCCAAACGCCGCGCAAAAGTGGGTGGCAATCTGTGTTAGTGTATTGGTAATTGCTTGCACATGCAAGTGTGTGCGCCTGTGTGTGTGTGTGTGTTTCTGCGTGTGTATGCGGAGGTGTTCTTGTGGTTTACTTATTGCTGCACTGCAATACATCATCGGCTGCCAGTCTAGTCGGTAGTAGTTTCTGCCTAGACCAACCTCCATACTCCATGCCAACAGTTGCTGTCGCGCGCACAAAGTTAGCCGCCACATGCCACATCACATCACATGGTTAGCGGCAATGGCAATAGCAACGGCAGTGTGGCAGCTTCTGTTCGTTGACACCTTTAAAATGCACCAATGTCACGGCTGCAGTTGAAAAGTGTTAACTGCTAGAAATAAAAGTTCATTTCTTTGCGCGCCAAAGATTTGATACACTTGTTGTATTCAATATCCATAGAGCGTTCCCACGACAATTAACCGATATTCAGTTTGTTTAATTATCACTTATAGCATGTTAATACAACAATAATGATAAATTAAAAAAAAAGTAACAATTAAAAAATTAAAAGCACTGCTTGACTCTGAGCCTTGGTGCTAACGGTGTTAAATCCGATTGTGAATGACAATTTTGCTGATATTTACTAACACTGATCACTTAAGCATTCAGCATATTAATTATTGTCAATTGGAAATATGCAAACTCTTTAATTAACAAATTTTGCCTGATTTATTAATTCATTTAAAGAGACAACCACATAATTGGCGTTGGCACATTTGACTCCTTCAGTATACGCAGCGCATTTGTGACGTCAGCAGCTTGCGTCATCGTTCGATTAACAGTTTGCGATAAAGTATTCACAAGCATGAAAATTACACTTTTTACTCGTCGCTTACTGTATTATCTGCAGACTATCAATAAAAATTATATTTTCACTATAATTATTAGGCAATAGGAATTTCAAAGCCAATGGCATGTTATCGGCGGCAGCAAAGATCGTTTGGTTATCGATGTTGCCGCGTCAGGTGAATAGTTCGTTTCAATATTTGCTAACACTGATCAGTTTTTTCTTGCAAATTCACTGCAAGTTTGCACATTTTAAGCAATTAAGTTACAGATTAAGTAAAGTTAATAATTTTCAAATGTTTGTGAACAAATAAAGCTAAAGTGATTCTATGAGCGTAAATTACAACAACATTAAGAACACACTGCTTATTAGACGCCAATTGGCCGTGTATGTATTTGTAAGTCTGTTTATAGGCACACATTGTGTGGGAGCATTTAAATTTGTATGTTCTTCGTTTTGTTATTAAAAAACGAAATCTTAACAATATAAATTGATTAATTGTAGGCAAAAAAACATTGGTTTTTGGCACATTTGCAAAATGTCGTCGGCAGTTCCTAGGGCTTCGCTGGACGCGGCGGCGTACGCAAAAGAAGATGGCGGCAGGCGCAGTGTTTGGCCGCGATTTTGTGACGTCATCTGGCTGTGTCATTGGCCAGAGCTGCAAAGAAGAATATCGTAAATGAAAACGCGTTTTACTTCAGCTGGAGTGCTGTCACCTTTCTATGCTGGCGACGAAAGCGCTGCCGATGCACCTGTTGCAACTTGCCACTGGAAAGCAACGAACGCTTGCGCTGCTGCCAGGACTGCAAAAGAAGTGAACGTGAGTTAAACTTGTGCTGATAAACAATGAATACATCATACTCACCTGTAAGTTTACATCGTATTTGATGCGTCGAGCCAACGTTGGCTCTAATTCATGCAACTGTCGTTGCAACCATGCCACACCTTGCCGCAGATCCTCGTCTGTCATATGGCAAATATGCAGCGGGCAGCTTGTGGCACGTGCCAGTTCTTCCAGACCAAATGCGTGCTCCACATCGTATAGCTGAACGCCATCTCGATGGCGTGTGGCAACCAGCAGCACTGGCTTGCCACGCATTGCCTCATGTTGCAGGCAGCGTCGCAGCAGTTCAAAGTTTGCTTGCAATCTCTCGTTGCTGGTGCTGAGATCAAAGCAATAGATCAGAGCATTACAGCTGGCATAGTAATATGGCCAAATACGTTGCATATCCAAGCTACCGCCCACCTCCGTCAACAACAATGTGGCAAGCTTTGTTTCCGTCTCGGCTCTTGCCTCAATGCGATAACAACGCACTCCATTTGTGGGTCCCTGATCGTCGGCATCGCGTTGTTTGCCGCTTAGTTGTAGTCCCAACTGGGTTTTCCCACTTGCAGTTGCCCCAAGTAGCACCACCTTGAACTGCGCTGTTGCAGCTGCTGGTGGCGTCTGCTCGCAACAACAGCAGAGGCAGCGGCGCAACTTAGCGCATATTAAACCCATTAGCACATGGCGAATTTGCCTTTAAACTTATATTTGTATTTATTTAAATTTGTTAAACTTCCTTTTGTTGATTTACCACTTTTATTTGTTTGTTTACATGCAGCGGCTGCCAGCTGATTTGGCCAATTGTTGTCCCTGGCAACAACAACGGCCTTGTGTTGTGGTCATTACCAAGTTGTCATGGTTAAGTCACGTTTTCACTGTAAGTTGACATTTTCATTCACATTTCGCATTTATTTAATATTTATTTATGTTCTTAAAATTGACATTTTAATTTTAACTTGATATTTGAAAGCTTTTTTTTAAATTGAATTGCTTCTGTTAGTTTACAATAGCATTTAACACTAACATTTACTGTAGCTGCAGTTGCTGTTTGCTAACAGCAGCATTTACTGTAGCTGCAGTTGCTTTCATTTAACATTAACATTTCCTGTAACATTTCGAAATAAATGTTGCTCATAGTTATCGCTAGAGGTCGCCTTGTCCCAACATTCACATGAGGGTATTTATGAGCTTTTCAAATGCACTGTAAATATCCTATATAATTTCCCAATAATAATTACCCTACATTAAAAAGTACTTGTAAAAATCTATTCATTTTGATACTTTAAGCAAAGATTGAATCAAAAAGAAGCGTAATTAAGAAAAATATATATTTTAACGAAATACGAGCTACTTCAAGTGCACATTAAAGTTAACATATTATTTGATCGTTACCTTTAAATACCCCGCACCTAGAATTCACAAATTGATGCATATTCCCCTGAGTTGAACGCCTCAAGGCTCTAGAGCTGCTGTTGAGGTACACATTTCCCAATGCTTTGTCGAACAGCGAAAACATCAAATGTGAAACATTAATTGTGATTATAAATTCATGGAAAATTAATTAACTTGCTGTCAAGAAGCGCAACAGAAATATCCGTAAAATACTCGTAACACCAAGCAGAAGTAGTAATGCATTAAGTATCCAGCTATATGATTTACCTTTGATGAGAAATTCCATCAACTTTGGCACAATTACTGCACGGCTTTTGTAACTCTTTTTCTTTGGGGTTTCCCTTCTCTATATAAGGGGGGGGGTATATTTGCTAATCGCCATGTGGCAGATGTTTTCAGCTGGGGACTATGCTTGAAAGGAGCTCTTTGTGTTATTGCATTGCATAATGGCGTCATGCCCGAAACCGTTAGGCACTGTTAACTCAACACACACACACACACACAGCGACCCCTCGGAAAGTATTCTATGCGAATTCTCATGCCACCTTGAATTGAAAAGTAAGCAAGTTAAACGTTCCCCGAACTTTGTCGCCTTTTGTAACCGAATGTCTGTAGCCTTGAGGCAATCGTCAGCGTCTTTTCGAATACCCTGTGGCCATTGCAAATGTATAAACAAGGGTGATATCATTTTGTCAAAGTGTATGTAACAACTTCGATGCTTCAATCGGTCTATAACTCTGAGTTCTCAAAAGTTTATGGAGACTGAAGATAACAAATCAGGTTTCCTTGCTAAGTTCTTTAGGTTTACCTATTTATTAGTCTTATAATCATTTTATATAAATTCACTTAAATTGTTAAGTCATCTACTTAACTTATTTAATAGTTATTTTTATTTAAATATAACATTTCTTTTTTCTTATTTAAAAAACTATTTATCATAATGTAAATTATGTAAAGCAGCGCTGACGCTATCTAGCGCCTTGCTCTCCAAAGCTCTTAACACAGAAAATTTCATCAGTATGACGAAGTTAACACTGAAGTTGTTTAAGCAACTATTTTGCATAGTGTGAAGCAGCATGCCATCCAGCGAGGAAGGAAGTTTGAGGACGTGTAAGGATTATAGCTGGTCAAAGAGCATCTCAAAGTCGAGCACTCTTGTCAATAATCTCACTGCTCCATCTCTCTCTCTCTCTCCCTCTTTCTACATCGCTTTCTTGGCCTGGTAACTCTTTTGTAATGTCCCCTCGACGGTTGTACATATATGCATATGATGTTGTCAGTCTTACATTAGTTCTTCGCCTCGACAGCCATCGTGTCGTCCATTTTAATATGCGCATTAATGCGGCACAAAGCGTCGCGAAAAATGACAACCCTGGCAGCGAGTGGGAGGAACAGGTACCAGGTCGCTCCCGGTACAAGCAAAGACTTTTGCATAAAAGTGCAAGGATGAGAAGTAAATGCAAATATATACCTGGTTCTCTGATGCAAAAGCAGTTGATTGCCTGCCTGCCGCCTGCACATGTCTCAAACATTACATTTAAAGCAATATGCATGTGTATGTTTGTACCCCCTAGCGAGGTATGCTCAAACAGTTGCCAAAAACCAAATCAAAAAGTACAGCGAGCAAAGCAGACAGACAGACAGAGAGAGAGAAAGAGAGAACAGTTGGAGCGGCATCCTTGGCAACATTTGAATAAGTTTATGCGGATATTTGATTATGCATTTGTTGTTGTTGGCATATTTCAAATGCTGTACGTGTTGCCGCCATAACAATTCAATTATCCCTCGCATGTGTGAGTCCTGAGTTTTCTAAAGCTTAACTCAAATATTTGCCCGAGTCTGCCTGCGACCCAGCTAAATGAAGCGACACCGCGTAATCGTTTGTGCTTCGCATCCCAGCGGATGCCTTCTACTTTCTCCCGAATCGGAACTCTGACTTTCGGACGTGGCGACCCACTTGCTCCAGCTTCTGTTTCTGCTGCTGATGCTGATGCTGCTGCTGCTGCAGAGTCCAGAGTCCACAGTCAAGGCAATGGTTCAGCAACGGCTTTATTCGATTATTTGTGCGCAGCAGCATCATTTCGTTTGCTTTCCGGTTGTTTTCCTTTATTCTGGCGTCTGGATTCCGCGTCCTGGCGGACTTGACTGCTCTTTGACTATGCCACACGGCGACGTCATATTTCCTTTTTCTCGGCGTGGCGTTCACTTCGTTTTTTTCTTTCGCTTTCCATTTCTTCTCCTTTGGATTGCTTGCTTGCTTGTTTTTTTTTTGCCTTGGCTTCAGCGCACTTGTCGAGTCGTTCACCGTGTGGAAAGTTTAGTGAGCTTAGCATTGGGCGCGCCAGCTTGCCTCGGATTTCATTTCCGGCATGTTGCGGTTACGTTAAGTAACGGAGATTGCATCGCTAATGATGCAATTGTGTTTGGCGGAAATGAAAGCGGTTTCGTGTGACGACTTGCGCCCAAGCCGACCACAAAATATCTACAAACACACACACACACACACACGCGCACGCACACCTGACCTAGGCAAAATTTCTATGAGTTGATGCTAAGCAAAGTCAAGTTAAATGAAGTAGAAGAAAACTGTAAATTAAGAAAGAAAAGAGTAAAGAAAAAAGAAAAAGAAAACTATGCGCCTCTTACTTAATTGCACTTCACTTCATGTTCGCACTTCCGCTCCACTCCGGAAGTGCATGTCATAGCAAGAGATGCTCTTAAGCGCGTTAGTTTGTATTAAAAAATGTAAAAAAAAAATGTATTATTAGATTAAGACAAGATTATCATAAGTTTATCAATGAAAACCTATTGGAAACTGTCGTATTCACCTACGATGACGAACAGTTGCAACTACGTCGGACTTAAGAGCAAGAAACCTACCAGGAAATGTTGTGTGACAAGTTAATTCAATGCAGCAGCTGTGAAAGAAGGTTTAAATTGCATCGATTGATACGGAGAGATGCGGCCAAATGCTAAATTATTATCCAAAGCTAAAAAGAAGAAGAGAGAAGCATTGAAAGAATCGCAAAAGAGCTGAGAAAGCATAACCTATGCATAAGAGAAAGCATTCATTGAAATTAACCAATGCAAAATGTTAAGCTCTTATCAAGGATGCTTCGTAAGAACTTGATGTGTAAAATTCCTCTGCAAAACGAATTGCAGTGATTAATGTGTCAATTGATTACAAAGGTGAACGGTAAAAGCAGGCCTTGCTTACAAACTGGCTGAAAATACAGTTTAGCTTGGTATCTACATTGGAAGTATAGTATTTTTTTCTCTCAGGCTAAGAGGGCGATAGAGCATTAAGTGATTCCCTTTCACAACCGCATACACATCATGTACAATGAGTCGAGTCAAACGCATCGCTGTCAATCGCCGCAAAATGATTTGATGAATACGCCGGAGCATCTACGGCCTGGTTTCACTGGACAGCCGCGTCAATATAATCCCCGAGATTTTGGTCTTACGGGCAATGAGGAATGGCAGCATCCGAATATGTTTCGGAACATGACATGTTTGTAAAGTTCGTCCATTCAGTTGGTCCAATATAACTATCAATACGTTCGATTGCAGATGAAACAGACATCGGGGCGATGAACACGCTTCGTCAGGCGCAACCGAGACGTACCGAATTATGTCCACCACGGAATTTGGCACACAATCTGGACAATCTGCCGGAGGAGCAGCTGGGAGATATGTCGCCTCCGACATTCGATTTGAATATGCCAACGATGTGCGATGCTGAAACGACGCCTTTGGGCGATAACGAACCGAATTTCTATGTGGACAGCCTTTATCAAGATATTGTTAATCGCTTCGATGAATTACGCGAGCGGATTGCTCGTGGTGATAATAAACTCAAATCGGAGGTAAGCCAGACCTCCTGCCAGCCCAAAGAAGTCTCGGAAGTGTGCACATCGCAAAATGTGAGAGCATTTGAGGATTATTTCTATTATTTACACTAAAATTTAACTCGTCTCTACTATGAACATAGAACAATGGCACGCAGACAACCTTAAGAAAGGTGACAACCTGTCGGGATCAGTGTGGAAATGTCACCAGTCGCGTTGAGGAGACCAGCACAGTGTCTAATGGCAGGATGGCTAATCAGGATTGTCCTACGAATGCTATACATTCGGGACGTCAACTCAACTTTTCATTACCACAGTCCGAGAATCTTGCGGACGTGTCGATGCCATCATTTCACGACGAGTCCATGCCCGCAATGAGTACACGCATAGCCCCTCAAGGCTTGCCCAGTGAATGCTTAGCCGATACGAGTGCTCCCCCCATGTCGAACTCTGCGGACAGACGCATTCAGACGCCAGTACGGACTGTCGGCAACATTCTAGCCCCATCTTTCGGTACCAATGTCTGCCTGGAAGATGTCAGTGCCCCATCGCTGGCACAGAGCACTATCACAAGAACCGGATGCCCAGCTATACAGGATATCTGCGAGACTTCAGCTCCATATCTAGTCAGTCCCAATAGTGGACCTGTGACTAATGACGGTCGATCTGCCGATGCGAGACGACAAGAATGTTTGGATAATGTGACAATGCCTTCTTTTGGAGGTGTTTCTGGAGCATCGAATAGGCAAATAACCAATATGCAAATAGAATGCTTGGAGGACGTGAGTGCTGCATTTGGACGCAGCATGTCTCCGAGCAGATCAGCTCGGCGACAGCAACGCTCGATGCCATCGCAAAATATCTGTGACATAACAGCTCCTTCCTTTGGAAGCTCAAGTCGAGGAGCTGCTGCTAATCCATGCCTGGAGGATATGAGCATGCCTTCCTTTGCAGGCGTATCAGGTGTTTCAGGAGCCAGAACTTCAACTCGACAACAACGATCAATGCCCAGCCAGAACATCTGTGATACATCAGCTCCCTCGTTCGGGAATAGTGCACGTGGACAAACGACAAGTGAATGTTTGGAGGACATGACAATGCCCTCATTTGGAGCAGTTTCTGGTGCTTCGAGAGCCAGATCTGCGAGACGTCAGCAGCGATCAATGCCAACTCAGAATATCTGTGATACATCGGCACCTTTCTTGGAAAGTTCTGAACGTGGACCCATGACAAGTGAGTGCCTGGAGAACATAACCATGCCTTCGTTTGGTGCAGCATCGGGAACATCCAGACGACAGCAAACCATGCCGTCGGAGTGCCTAGAAAACATCACTCAGCCGTCTTACGGTAACAGTGGTCCTGTGCAATTGAGCAATGGGTGTCTAGATAATGTAACTATGCCGTCATTCGGAGGTATTTCGGGATCCTCAGGAAGACAACAAACAATGCCCTCGGAGTGCCTCGATAATGTAACTCAACCAACGTTTACTAGCTTACAAGCAAGTCAGCGACAGCAGAATATGTCGATGGGTCAACAAGATACTTTTAATAACACGCCATATTATGGCAGTCCTGGAAATGTGCGGAGCGAGTGCTTAGAGGATGTGCGGGTTCCACCATTTGGGCGTAGCATGTCTCCCAGCAGATCAGCTCGTCGTCAGCAGCAGAGATCCATGGCATCACGAAATGTCTGTGACATAACAGCTCCTTCCTTCGGAAGTTCAGCTCGGGGCCAAACGACCAATCAATGTCTAGAGGACATTACTATGCCTTCCTTTGGAGCAGTATCAGGTGCTGCGAAAGCAAGAGCTTTGGGACGTCAGCAGCGAACGATTCCCAGTCAGAATATCTGTGATACATCAGCTGCAGCTTATCAAAGTACCAACGAGCGTCTGGAGAACATAACTATGCCTTCGTTTGGTGGTATATCAGGGTCAACAAGACGACAACAGATGATGACCTCTGAGTGCTTGGATGATATTACACAGCCGTCGTTTGGAAGAAGCGTGCCTAACCAAAATATGTATGAATTGTGTGCACCATATGAAAGCACTGGCGGTAGACCAATGACCCAAGAATGCTTGGATAATGTGACCATGCCTTCGTATGGAGTAGTTTCCGGAGTTTCCAACCGACAAATGACCAATATGCCAAGTGAGTGTCTGGAGGACGTAACTGCTCCATCCTTTGGACGCAGCATGTCTCGCAGCAGATCAACTCGGCGACAGCAACGCTCGATGCCATCGCAAAATATCTGTGACATAACAGCTCCTTCCTTTGGAAGCTCGGCTCCGGGACAAACGACTTATCAAAGTTTGGACGATATGAGCATGCCTTCCTTCGGAGGCGTATCAGGGGTTGCAAGAGTCAGAACTCCAACTCGACAACAACGATCAATGCCCAGCCAGAATATCTGTGATATATCAGCTCCCTCGTTCGGAAATAGTGCACGTGGACAAATGACAAGTGAATGCTTGGAGGACATGACAATGCCCTCATTTGGAGCAGTTTCTGGAGCTTCGAGAGCCAGATCTGCGAGACGTCAGCAGCGATCAATGCCAACTCGGAATAACTCAGAATATACATCAGCGCCATCTTATCAAAATACTGGACGTGGACCCACGACAAATGAATGCCTGGAGAACATAACCATGCCTTCGTTTGGTGCAGTATCAGGCTCATCAAGGCGACAACCACCTATGCCATCGGAGTGCTTGGATGATGTTACTCAACCCTCAGTTGGAAGAAGCATTCTACGTAGGACAACTCAGCGACAGCAGGATATGTCTGTGCCTTCCCAAAATATGTACAATACGTCATCACCTTATTATGGCGGCCCTGGAAATCCAACAATGACCAATGAATGCTTGGAAAATGTAACAATGCCGTCTTTTGGCGGCGTTTCTGGACCCTCGAACAGGCAAATGACGAATATGCCAAGTGAGTGCTTGGAGGACGTAAGTGCTCCTTCCTTCGGACGCAGCTTGTCTCCGAGCAGATCAACTCGGCGACAGCAAAGAACGATGCCATCGCAAAATATCTGTGACATAACAGCTCCTTCCTTTGGAAGCTCAAGTCGAGGAGCTGCTGCTAATCCATGCCTGGAGGATATGAGCATGCCTTCGTTTGGGGGCGTATCAGGGGTTTCGGGAGCCAGAATTCCAACTCGACATCGCTCAATGCCCAGCCAGAATATCTGTGACATCTCAGCACCGTCTTTCCAAAGTAGTGGACGTAGAGTGATGACCAATGAATACCTCGATAATATTACAATGCCTTCGTTTCCGGAACGCAGTTTATCGCAAGGAGTGAGTTTAAGACGCCAGCAGAGATCGATACCCACGCGGAATATTTGCGATATTTCCGCGCCTTCCGATTATCTCTCTGGCCGAGGTCCAATGACCAATGAATGTTTGGAGAATATGACAATGCCAACGTTTGGTGGCGTATCCGGTGCTAACTCCGCTCGGCGGGGTCAAACAATGCCCAGCGAGTGTTTGGATGATGTGAGCGGTCCGTCGTTTGGACGTTCACAAGATCTGTGGGATATATCTCCGCCGGATTGGGACTGTTATAGCAGTTATCCGCGTCGGCCACGCTCCGAACCGACTTATCCCAGTGAGTGTCTGGATGATGTGACTGCGCCTGGGATGAACATGAGCATGGGTACGATGAGTCCTCACATGACTCGGGCGTATCTAAACGAAGTTTCCATGCCATCGATGCGTCGTGTTCAAAGTTATCCGTGTATTCCAAGTCAAGAACAGATTGGCGACATATCGGCGCCTCCAATGAGTGAGTATTATGTTAGCATCCAGGACTCGAGGATAGTGCATCGCACTGCGGAGAAATCGTATCCAAGCGAGATGCTGGGAAATGTGAGTGCTCCGACTTATGCAAGCAACATGAGCCGGCAGAATCGTCCAGTCGGCTTGCTCTGGGCGGATAGAGCGAACATTTCAGATATGCCCAGCGAGAATCTCGATAATATTACCGAACCCACGATGTTTGCCAATAACTCGACGCAAGGTTATGGGGCCTCTGCCAATCGTAGTGGCGCTAAACCACAAGAGCAGTTGGATGATGTTAGTATGCCGACGTTGGCTAGCACGGGACAAGGAAATCGAAATAACTTTGCTCGGTCAACAGCCGTTGGCGACTACGTGGGAGGCGCATCCAATGGGATTGATTCACCTTTTGGGACAGGTCCAAACAGTACAGACTCTAAGGATCCGCCCTGCCAATGTCCAGGCACGAAACAGAACATGAAATCAGCTGATATATCCAATGTAGGACCGGATTCAAATGGTACCCAGGCGCCAGATACTCAAACATCGACGACATCTGATAAAAATTCCACTTCAAATCAGAATATCGCAAGACGCGTGGTAACAACAACACCCTCAGAGCAACTGATCAATGAAGCTGAACCGTCTGCACTCAATAATACAACACAGGGTGCATCGCCGGGTGTCACTGAGGTGAAGGAAGTGACGATTATAGCGTCCGTGAATTCCATAGCTCGCAACTATACGAAGAAGAATGTTACCGACAACAAAGACACACACAACACGGATCGGTCTCGGGATCGTGGCCAAAGTGTTTACCATAATGTTGGTAATTATGAGAATCTCAATGATATCTCCATGCCGGCATTTGAGAGCACTGCGATCAGTTCGTCAAATCCATCCAATCGCAACAATAACAACAACAACAACAACACGAATATGTTTCTTACCAACATCAGTGAGCCGACTTATGGACCTTCGCTACAAACAACACAGGGGAGTAGCTACAGCAATCTCTCGTGTGATCCCGGCAATAATAATAACAATGAGACATATCGTGGCTTCAGCACAATGGATAACTATGCGCCATTCGATCAGCTCATCAACTCGACACCGCCACAAGCCGGAACAGGAGCATGCAGTCCGCTCAGCACACCGGAACCAGTACGTGGAAATAATGGACAGCAGGTGAAACAATCAAATACTACGACGGAAGCGAGGGGGAAGTGTTGTTGCATCAGCAAGAACTGTCAACGCAATCGAAAGGGGCGACAAAGTCAGAAAAGTGAAGACCGTAATGCTCCCTGCTAGAGCAAACCCCATAAATACTTCAATTTCATATTTGTGGACTTTTTAATCATATGCGATGCGTTATACTCGATGGGAATAGTTAATGATTTATTACATGTTTTTTAGCCTGAAGAAATGATCGAAATTCAAAGTGACAATAAAATAAAAGCTTAAACAATACAGACAGACCATGAGATACCCTCTCTGCTCAGCACGCTCACAGAGTTAAAAAATCTTCGGTAGTCAGCTGGAAATTAGTTCAACTTGTTGATTTATTATTGTGTTTACACATCTGCAATCATGTATACCAATTAGGTTGGGCATTATAATTGGCAATTAGTTGTAAACTTTTATCGTCAAAGCGTTTGTTCCGCAATCAAAACTCTTCCCTATTGTCAACTTCCGGCTGCTGTAGCTGCTGGAGCTGTTGCAACTCGCACCTTGTCTACTTATCTACGTGTAAAGTTGGTTAAAATTGTCAATAACCTGGGCATATTGAGACAATTTCCGTGGCAAGCTGTGACACCTCAAAAGGGATAAGTGCTGGTGCGGGGTGGGAAGGGTGGGTAAGGTTTCTCCCTGTCTGTTATAAGACAATTGAACAAATGCAAAATTATTCACAGCGATAGCGACAAAGGCAATAACAACAACAGTTTGACAAAACGTAAAAAGCAGAGGCAACAGAAAAGTGAAAGAAACATGTTGCGTACATGACTAACACATACCCTGTAAGGCTGGCACACTAGCAAAAGCAGGCGGTGGAGTTTGTGCTGCACTTACACAATGGAATTTATGAAAATTCTCTTAGACCAATTAAGCCTAAGAATTGTAAACTTTATTTTTAGACTCTGAACTAAAAGTACATAGTCTACTAGGTTTGACGAAAGCGAAATGTGCGTAACAGGCAGAAGGAGGCGTGGCAGACCCTATTAAGTATATATATTCTTGATCAACATCAACAGCCGAGACGATATAGCCATGTCCGTCTGTCCGTCTGTATGAACACCTAGATCTCAGAGACTATAAGAGCTGGAGTAACCAAATTTGGTGACAACACGTGTATAGTTTGCACGCATATCAAGTTTGTTTTAGATTTTTGCCACGCCCCCTTCGGCCCCCGCAAATCGAAAAAAACGTATTACTGAAGCTACCGACTTTAGATTTAATTCAGATTTGGCACATATGGAGTATGTCCCTTTGCGGACGTTTTCTGAAAATTTCAGCACGATCGGATCATAAACATAGAAGATATTAAGGAATGAATGATCACCAGGTTCATGGCTTTAAATTTAGTTTTATATTTGCTTAATTTTTTTGCTTTCCCCGATTAGTTCAGAGTCTCCCACAGTCGTCGCACGACTGTAGCTGCCTGACTTGTTTATTATTAATTATTTATTATTTTTTATAGTTTTATAATTACAAATCTAAGGCTGAGTTGAAGTTAAAGCTGCAGAAATTGATTGATTTGCGGGAAAGCTGACAAGTGGAATTGACATTTGCACTGAATTCGTCATTCGCGGAAAAGCTCTGCTTTGTTTGTAAAGCTAAAATTAAGAAGAAAAGCCTTAAATAGAATCCAAACAACTAATTTGACTCGGAAAACTCGTGTTGATATTCATCACCTAAACGATGAGCTGCGAAGAGATGAAAGAAAGGTTTTTGGCTTACACAAGAATGTTTATAACTAAACAATGCATCAACTTCATCAAGAGTCCGATAAGACTTGTATATCGATTGATTGTAATGTCGAAGAAAAATTCCACATCTGTACCGCACTGTTTGAAGCTTTGACAACGCGAGTCTCGTCTTCGTCTAGAAGACTTGCGAGAGAGCTCATTGGATTCGCTCTGAACAGTTGTTCGTCTTCATCTTTGTAAGATTTTGTAGTACGAAATAAGTTGCATATACTTCGTGCGATTGTTCTGAAACTCTGAGAACACAGAGATAAAAGATACACAAATCTGTTTGTTAACAATTTTAGACTTACACTGAAGGCAGAAGGCATGTAAGCTCAGCATTCCAGAGAGTTCTCATGCCGGGAAAGAATTGTACTACATTTTGTAACTAGAAAATTGTAGCTGCCACTTTGCACTCTACAGGGTATAGAAAGCAGTGTAAACAAAAAAAAAAAAAAAAATACAAAAAAGAGAGAAACATAATAAAATTGAAAACAAATAAGTTGAGGAACCAGGAAGCGACAACGGAAGCGCGTTCATTGTTAGCTGTTGTCGTTGTTGCCAGGCATTTTGTTGGTTGTTGGTTGTTGTCGTTGTTGGTTGTGACTGTTGCTGGCAGTAAGAAAAGTAGATGTAGCAAAGGAAGGGTAAATCGCAAATACACACACACACACACACAAGTTCATGCCCCGAAGCGTGTGATAGAGTGGGGGGGGGGGGGAGACGTTGCTGTTCGAGCGATGTGTGGAGCTATTTAAAAACAATTTATTTTTAGCCACTGCGCGAAAAGCCAGCAGCAAAATCAACCTGTCGCAGCAGCAACAGCAGCAGCAGCTTGTGGGCGTGACAGGGAGCGTGCTACTCTGCCTGTGTGTAAAGTGTGTGTGCGTGTGTGTGTGTGTGTGTGTGTGTGTGTTGGTTGTATGTATTTGTTCTTGATTTCCAGTAGAGTGAAAAAAAAATTGAGTAGAAAGCATCGAGCGTCGCCTCGCGTTGCGTCCGTCTGTCAAACTGTTTGTCATTCCGTCAGCCATCAGTTCGTCAGTCAGTCAGTCAGTCAGTCATCAGTCAGTCAGGTATGCAAAACATGAAGTGCAGATGCTTCAGATTGGTTTTCCAATTACTCAACATTTCAATGCAAATAACACACAGAGCTACGGCGACGGTTAACGCCAACGTTGAGGAATTTAAAAAGCCAAACACACACACGCACTTACATATGTGAACTGCGCTGTGTGTGTGTGTGTGAATTTTCCAGGGCAGCTGCCAAAGTCGAAGCCACATATTTTCTTCGATTTTTTGCCAAAGATAAAATTTCAATCACGTTTCTTCACTTTCGCTTAACATACCTATTTATGCAGCTGTATATGTGTGTGTGCGTGTGTGTGTCGAGTGTGTGCGTGCAGCTGCTAACACAATAACAACAACAACAACAACAGCAACAACATAAAAGAGAGCCCTGTCTAGGCAAATGTCTTGGTGTGCCAGAAAGTCATTGGAAAGTCACTAACTAATGATTTGTGTGTTTCTCTTTCGATTTCAATTCAATTGGAACTAGCAATAGTTCAATTGAGCTGCTCGGATTTACCGTTGCGTATTGCGGAACTAGCTTAGTTCGGCTTTAACCTTAACGAACATTCTATTTACTTAATTAAAATGCAACTTTTCTAACTTGATATTATTATTAATTAAATACATTCTTTACTTTCCAATCAAGTGAAACTTTTCGCAACATTTTCACAGGGAAATAGAAAATTACTTCATTCCATGGAAACTTTATTTCATAATATTCGCGCGGCTTCTGTGAAAATAAAAAAGTTGTGTAATTGAAGTGAATGCCTAGCATAGCGAGCTTCATTGTATAGTAGCGCAATCTAGGGAAGTTTTACTTTACATAGATTAATTGAAGTCCAAATTATGCACAAGTATGATTAACATTAAAATAATTTTTAATTGAATTATTTAAGCAACATTTGCATTCCAATTTTGTAGTTTACAAAAAGTTTTTTGAAGTTTTTGAAATTTTAAATTTAAATTTAAATTAATCTTATTTTAGACTTAAATTTTAAACTTATTTTTACACTTAAATTTCATTTGTAATTATTTTTAATTTAATTATCTTAAGAGTTTGATTTTTACTTGGGTCGACTGCTGTTAGTTGACGTTAAATAAATAAATAAATAAATAAATAATTATACAAACGCTGCAATAGGCATACTTGTATACCCTGTAATTAATATTAATATATAAAACGTTCAACAGTATACAAGTACCGGGTATACTCTAGTCGATAAGTGTTTCATTTCCAAAGTGATAATAATTTTAATTGATGAAACACTTAACAGTTCAAATTCCCCCAAAACTTACTCTATAGTACATCCAGCTCCATCCACTCGAGACTAGACTAGATGTGGACTACACTTTCCGCTCTATGACCTACCCTGCAACACCCTGTTGTTTGTGTGCTGGTGTGAGTTGACGATGCGCCCTGTGTTGTTTTCTAATTCATATTTGTTGTTTGTGAATTTAACTATAACTTTCTATGCAGCGACAAACGATTGAAACGCCGAAGACGAGGGAGGGGTACACTGTGTAACAGTTGAAGAGGAAGCAAAGTGTTGTGGGTAAGGGGAATGGAGGGAATCGGGTCGGGTTGGGTAGAGTCATGCCAAGTGCTCTCTGCATGGCTTTAGCAATTAGAGAACTAAATATTTGTGGCGCAGATAGTCAACGCCAATTTGTTAGGGAAAGTGCTTGCCAGAGAGTGGAGAGGATGGCAAGGAATAGGTGCGAATGTGGAGATGTGGAAGGCTTGGTGTTGTGGAGAGGGGAAAAGGAAAGGGAAAGGGAATGGCAATGAGAATGAGAATGAGTTGGGAGCCCGAAGCTCTTACCTTTTATCATCTCTTCATCATGGGCTGATTTACGTGGCGCATTTATTGCAAGGGCAGCCACTAAAACTTTTAAATTACAATTTACAGTTGCTGTTTTGTGCCAAGCGTATGTGTGTGTGTTTCTGTGTGTGTGTGTGTGTGTGTGTAGTTGTTGTGGGTGTTTTGTGCATGTATATGTATATGCATTTAGTTGCTATGCTCATTGTTTTTAGCATTCAAGTGGCAGTTAAAATGGCTTCAGCCTCAATTGCTGCATCCGCCAACCCTTTGCACCCTCCCACCCGTCGCTCCGTCCCTCTACCCCTTAACTAAGTATATCTCTAGCGCCATTGCAGCGCCCGCTTCTCCAGGCTCTAACTACTTCTCGCTGCTCCCTTCTCCATGGCATTAGGAAAGTTGACGTGACGCTGTGAGCGATTTATTGTTTTTGTGTAGAGAGCGTAAAATGGAACAAATTTTGCACAAACACACACACACACACGCACACACACACATATAGAGTGTTTGCCTGCCACGCCTCTACGAATGCGGTTTTTAGGCGCGGCAAGCAGAAACCCAACAAGACACAGACCAGCGCAACAGCAGCAGACCAACTAACGTCATGGGCCAAGGGAGGAAGAGGAAACTCGTCCGCGAGCTGGACACCCCTTTGACAACCCTTACCGACTGCCGTGTGGCTACCCTGTCATCCTAGAAGGGACCCAACCAAACCAGCTCTACCCCGGCCTAGGCAGTTAATTGTAATGCTGCAGAAATGCTGTCAAAGTTATGCGAGTGCGAAAATGTCCACGGGCTCATGGCATGCATGGCAGCTAGACAGCACAGGGCATGGGGAAAAGCGGAAGGGGGAATGGGGCAATGGGGAATGCAAAAGGGGGAAAGGGTGTGAGGCCTGGCAGGAAGGAAGGGAGCACCTCTCGCAGCAGCCACTTGACAGAGCTTCAACTGCAAGCGCCATGTGCCCGCAGTTCTGGCCAACATTCGAATGCCCTCCCCCTCCCCTCTCCCTGCTCTGCTCTCCTTTTTCCAGCAATGCTGCTTCCCCAACCCCTTCTGGCCACTCACCCTTCGCGCTTCAAATTGCACATTTTTGTCCCATTTTTTTCTTCTTATATTTTTTCTTGCTTGCATTTAAAGCAATTGCAATTTGAGCTATCGGTTTGCTGTTGCCTTTAAGAGTTTGCTTGGAGAAGTGTTTAAAGCTTAGCTAAAGCTGCCGCAAGTGGAACGGCTAAGAAGGGCTGAAATGAGCAAGTTAACTGTGCTGAAAGCTGGGAAGCTTGGAAAGTTTCATTCTACCGTATTTACAGTGGAACATTTAGCCATTGCTTAGATTGGATCGAAGCAGACAATCATGCTGTCGCATCTTATAGGCTATTTCCACCACAGCTCATTCGGCTCATTTGACGCCATTTAGATCATTCGGTTTAAATGTGTGGTCTGACAGTGGCGAAAGTGAGCTCATCTTCAGCCATTCGCCTTGGCATATTTATTTATTTATTTATTTATTTATTTATTTATTTATTTATTTATTTATTTATTTATTTATTTATTTATTTATTTATTTATTTATTTATTTATTTATTTATGTATTTATGTATTTATGTATTTATTTATTTATTTATTTATTTATGTATTTATTAATTAATTAATTTATTTATTTATTTATTCATTTATTTATTTACTTATTTATTTATTTATTTATTTATTTATTTAACGTCGACTAACAGCAGTCGACCCAAGTATAAAATCAAACTCTTATGATAATTAAATTAAAAATAATTACAAATGAAATTTAAGTGTAAAAAAATGAGTTTAAAATTTAAGTTTAAAATTAAGTTTAATTTAAGTTACATTTAAATTTAAATTTAAAATTTCAAATCTGGGGAAATCAAGAAAGCGGTGATTGATCCAACATTTGTTGCGGGGATTGGGGAAAACCCAGAAAAACCCAATCAGATCACAAAGTATCGAAATGTGGTTAGTGTAAACTAGCTAAATAGTTTAGGATGATCAACTTGATACTGGGAAGAGAGGACTCTGAGCTGAATACATGAAAAAGTTTATTATACTCAGCACAGAGTACTCGAAAAGGTTCATGCAGAGCGTAGTTAGTGGTACATGCATTAAGAGCGAGAGGCATAAAGTTGCGAGTAGGTCTAGAAGGAACAGCGAAATTAATTCTATTTAATAACATAGAAGAGTCAATTTCACCATTGATTAGTTTGACAATGAATAACACACCCAGCATGATGCGTCGATTAGTTAGAGATGGAAGGTTAATTAGCAAGAGTCTACTGGAATAAGTGGGCAGGTCAATACCAGCAACCCAGTTAAAGCCGCGAAGCGCAAAAAGTAAGAACTTCTTTTGTACAGACTCTATTCTGTGCTGGTGTACGAGATATATTTCAGTATTCTTCAATTAATCACACGATGTTTATCGATAAATACGTAAATATCGCAACAATTATCCCAGTAATCAACTGTTATAATAAAGGCGCCAAGAATTCTTTCTTGAATAAACGAATATAGGAAATCATTTATAGTTATATTACCTGCAAATGCACAGCCATTTGATGATTTTGCTTACAAACAGAACAGCGAACTTATTTCGAGTGGATGACTTTTCCCACGTGGAAATGCAACATTTAGGCACATTCGAATGTGAATGGATGAGCCGAATGTGGAGGGAGTGTCGTGGAGAAAGCCTATTACGACAGTCGGTGCACCTTAGGAAAGTGTCGCAGCATTTGATCTAGTATCGTTAACAAACAGCTGATTTTGGCACCCCTAATCCGTATTACCTGCCAGACTGAAGTACTAAGTAAAGTGAGACTCTGTTTGGCTTTGCATATAAAATTAATAAAAAAAAGCAAGCCTGTCTAACCACTTGACACGAGATATTCAAGCAGGTTTTGTATTCAACACATAATCAAGCGATTAACTGAAACTGAAAAGTCTTCTTTCATATTTGTGCTGTCTGCCTGAGTAATTGCATATTCGAAAGCTTATACTTTCTGCGGAGACTGAAGGAAAAGGGGAGTCAGAGCCATGGCCAGCATTACGTTCAAGGATCTACCAACTGTAGAATTGCGAATCTATCAGGTTGTACGCATTGGCAATAATATCAATGACAAAGATCTGGACTTTTGTCTCGATGACAAGGTAATGTTGTCCACTATTTGCGCTTGTTTCATGCCACTGCCTTATCACAGTCTGTGGCAAAGTTTCATGCAACATTGACGCGCAGCGAGAAGGGTTTATATCTGGTCAACGAGAGTCGCTACGGGTCGGTGAGTGTGAATGGTCAGCGCTTTAGTGGACCTATCTTAATCACCTATCGGCATGCGATCAATGGCATTGTCAAGCTACGTTTTGGCCATGTGGAGGCCATCTTACGCGTCTCGGGCCGCTTGGGAGTTTAAGCCCCACCATTTCGCCCTGTCGATCGTTCCAATTGGACAGCAGCTGGTGGTACGCTCTTTCAAGTTTAAATTTATGTTTCACTGCGCAATCAATGTATGTTTCACACATCAAATGTCTATACTATAAGACTTTTAATACCCTGTAAATGCATCTTTGTTTTGAGTGTAGTGTAACATGCAGAAGGAGGCGTCGCAGGCGCTATAAAGTCTATATATATTCGTGATCAGTAGCAACAGCCGAGTCGATTAAGCCATGTCCGTCTGTCTGTCCGTTTCTCTATCTGTTTGGCATGAAGATTTCTGTATATCCACTCCAGATCGAGCGAATGAGTGCGATACATGTACATATGTAAATGAAGTGACGTAGCACTCAGCTTTTGATAGACTATCTGAACAGCTTTTGTATGCTTGCTTGCATTTGCAATAAGAGTGTTTCTAAAAAGTATTTTCGTATCAAAATATTTCATTTAAGAGACTGTACAGGGTATTATACTGTCGCGTGGGCTCGACTTTCATAATTTGTAATCCATAATATATGATTACAAAATTTCGGGAGTTCCCTCCATTCAACTGATAAGAGCTAAAGTAAAAACACGCTGGACGAGTGTGACCGACTGCGAAATACCCTGTGCCCTGTTCGGGAAAAGTACCAATACCACACAAACGAACTATGCGCAGATCACTATCACTAGATGGCTCCAGTGCTGTTCCAGATAATGGTAAATTGTCTATGAAATCGAAAGATTTTATATTGAAGTTGTCGTCATTATAATCTTGGAATTATTAATTATTTTCATTAAGTTTATTTTTGAATGCATATTAATTTTTAGTCTGTGCTCTCTATAGTTTTAGAGAAGTATATATTTCCTATATTGCTGAATTGCTGTCTCGCTCGCACACATGTTAGAACAAAGCGGAAGCGATTCAATGCATTCTTCATTTTCTGAATATCTTTCTTATTTGTAGACCGATCATAATGAAACTTTCAGGATAGCTTTCCAATTCTTCAAGCACCTGTTAAGTTGGTTGTGTGTGCGCTGAAAAATAGAAGTTATACTTGATTTTATTGATTTGCTTTATACGATTTGTAGACAGGAAACTTTGTGCTTTTTGGTGTCCAAAGATCAAGCATTGAAAGTTTGTATTAATTTCTAATGTTGTATTTGTGAAAATATCTGCTCTATTTAATAACTATTTGTGTGTCTCTTTTGAAGGAATTCAATTAATTCTGTTGGAAGCCATAGACTGACCTACAAGTTACGAAAGCAATACTTCAACTGCACAGCTGTTGCTCAGGGTTGTCAACCAGTCGCAGTGGAAAGATAAATTCAATTGATGCACTCACAATGAATCTGTCTTAAGCTATTATTTATGCTTGCTGATTACCTTATGCGAGTTTTCACTTTTATCTATGCTCATGTCTTTTTTTTGTGCTCTTTTCTTATTATGTGCTTTGGTAACTCTCATGCTACGCGTATGGTAAAATCAGAGTCGAAAAGTTTTGCAGTTTTCCACAGTTTTCAAATGCTAAAAGCAATATTCGCACGCTCATAATTTACAATACGAAAGTTTTCTTGCATAGGGGAAGGAAATTATTACTTACATCAAAGATTTGCATATATTGTCGCTTGCTCTCTCTCTCTCTCGCTCTGTCTGAGTGCTTGTGTGTGTGTGTGTGAATGAGTAGGGGAACTTGACAGGGCTTTCGACTCGGGTTTAGGCGTCCGATTTAAAGGCAAATTTGTCGTTTGCCAAGACCAGGAACCAAACCGAGCATAAAAGACAGACCAAGTGCAGGAGAGAATAAAAAGAAATATGTGCGAATTGTTTGATTATGTGTTGCTAGACTGACGCATATCCTATATACTGTATATACCCTGTAAAGCGGTTTATTTCCGCTTTTTTCCCCCTTGTCTGCAAGATACCCTCTAAAGCAATCTAACAATCTAGCATTGATCTAAATAATTTTCGTTTTCAGTTACTAATTTCGTTGTTTGCTTAATGTGCTGCTTTCGAACATACCCTGTAAAATGTATAAACATCTTTTTTGTACCGCATTTTGTTTGCCTACAGCACTTAAGATAGCGTTAGTTAAAACAGCTTGACAGTGAATTACTGTTTATTTCTGGGATACCCTGTAGAGTGCCTTGTTAGTTGTGTATTCAGCCTGAGATTTATATTTAGAAATAGAATTGTAAATCGAAGTTTTTGAGATTGTATTGATAGACTTGAAGCGTATATGGAGTTAGCTCATTGATTGCTCTTAGAAATAACAGTTGTATAAATTACTTCGACTTGCTCTATGTGCTATCTCGTAGACATCTTTAGCAATATGTCTAAATTCCCCATTTCTACTTTTATTCTGCGCTTTTCAGGAAATTAACTGGTTTAAGGGATATCAGATATATTTTTCCCTAGTTGCCTTAGTTATGGACATAGACTTGAAAAACAATTGATTTGTTTACTTAATCTCAAGCACATAATACCCATTTGGTAATTATATTATTTGCACAGGGTATTAAAAAGCAGAAAAAAGAAATGGTACCACACTGCAAACCAAAGTAAAGTAAAAGAATTCGAAGGGAAAACTTTGCCTTCAATGAAATGAAATAAAATTGCATTACAACGGGCACAAAACGGGGAGCGAGAACGCTTCAAGGGCGCTTGTTGCCGTCTCTTTGGCGCGACTTAGGCGCGAGGCGGTCTGGGGAGGGGGGAAGGTAGGATAGAAGACTGAGTGAGGGGTACATTGCGACGTGTGGCACAAAAACTTTCACCATGATGCCCCCGTTACAGTGCTGCAAATGCTGGCTTAAGTAAAGTCAATGAACGACATCACCCACAATTCACACACGCTCGCACTAACACACACACACACATATATATATATACACTCATGATATATACGTATTTTGCTAGTATAAATTTGTTTAACCCGCACATGTGTCAAAGTTTTTTAACCCAATTTCCGCAATTAAGTTTATATCATTCACCTACCTCAACAGCGCTGCCAACTTTATACATGTATATCAGTCCACAGTCACTCTCTCCCTCTCTCTCTACCTCTCTCTTTGTCTCGCTGTGCCCCAAAAAAAAAGGAGAAGAAAAAAAAGTGGTCTTCTACGTGTCCCCCGTGTCGGAGGTGTCCGCTTGTCTTGGGCGTCGTCAACGACATGTAAACTTTAAACGAGTTGTAGACGAGCGTTGCCAGCGTTCGATGTGGCTTCATGCGAAAAGAATGAATGTCATGTGCCAGCTGACGTTTGACAACACTGCTTGCATGCACAAGACAAGTTGGCAGCACCGCCCACTTTATCAAGATGTTCAACAACAAGCAGCGATGCACAAAATACAACTTTCTACCCATATATGCTAAATAAAAATGTCTGTTAAATGCTGCTGGAAATTACGGAAAGATCTATGTTTACCTAAAGTATAAATATTAATTTTGAAGTTTCTGTAAAGAAATTTCATTTTCAATCGATGAAAAAGAAACGCATTTCGATATTATATTAGATATATATATTATATTAGATTTGGTAAATATAAAGATTGTGAATATGTGAATCTCAGAGACTCTAAGTGACTAAAGATTATATATAGTATTCTTATATAATATTCTCAAACTATCCTGAAAATTTCAATTGAATCGCATAATGAACACCAAAGTTATTCAAGCAATTATTGTTGATAGTGTGAAGCAGGGAATGCCGCAACTGGCGCCATCTAGCGATTGCAACAGGCCAGTTGTTTCTTTGCGTATGTGTGTGAGTGTGTGTGTGTGTGCGTGTGTGTAGCCAAGCACTTAGGACAAAAGCATTCATATTATTCTTATGCTTATTGAAGCAATTGTACTGAAATTGCAAACAATATAACCTACAAATAGAACAAGCAACTCATGTGGAAAGCCCGATTGAAGCATGTTAATAATAGGCACCTAAATAAATGTAATCAATATTTTACCTGATGAATATTCGCAATAATTGAAAAATACACAATTACGAAAATGTGTAGGTGAGGCTGGAAAATTCTAGGCGAAACAGTGGGAAAATATTTGAAAACTTAAAGACGCAGTTGGGTCAGAGACCTCACAACATGCACAGTGAAGTGAGATAAGGCTAAAGGAAGGAAGCAGTGCGATTGTCAAAAATTGTTCAAAGGATGTTCGGAAGGATGAGAGTAGAATAAGAGAGAGAGAAAGAGAGTGTGTGTGTGTGTGTGTGTGTGTGAGAGAGAGAGAGAGAGAGAGAGAGACGGGCAGAGAACGATGTCTAAGGAGAACACTGAGCTGAGCTGCATTAAATCTATGCTTGTTTGTTTGTTTTTCATATGTATTTGCAAACAAGGACACACACCAGGCGAAGCGTCACATATGCAAGCAAACAGGCTCTCTGGCATGTGTGTGTGTGTGTGTGTGTGTGTGTGTGTGTGTGAGTGTTTGTGTGTGTGCGGCGCGGCTTTACGTTAGTGGAAAAAATAATTCTAACAGCAACTCAAACAAACAGGCAAACAAACAAACCAGCCAGCAACCAACAACCAACATAAAAGGCGGCCCAAGTGCTATGCACAGTCGCAACAACAATATGAGCTTTACATAAATATGATCGACTAAACGATACCCTGGCAGATGCTTACGCCATTGATAATCTGTGATTTGACATCGTTAAAAGTCTTTGAAAGCATTATATAAACGTTAATCGCATCTTAAGTAAAGTCTTCAAATAATATTTATGATATATTAATTATATGCTAGCATATACCCTGTATTTTTAAACAATGTGTGTACAATTTTAAAATGCTTTTGTTGTGTTTAGTTTTTATTGCGTCGTAATCTGTAAAATTTTCGAAATGTTAAAAGCTTTTCTAGTCTTTTAAACGTGTTTCAATTCCAAGTGTTCCTCAAATATTTTTCTGGACTCCATCAAACTTTTGTCTACATCTTAGTCAAGCCTTAACAACTGTTTGATTACCGTGTAGCTGTCAATTATATATTTGTAATTGTTTTAAATTTGTTCCAATTCCAATTGTTCCTTAGTTTTTTTTATTATATATTTGTTATTAATCACATATGGCAATTTTTCGAAAACCTTTAGATATTTGGCAATAATATATATTGTGTTTCAATTCCAACCGTTCCTTAAAATTTTCGACAATGCTACAGCCTTGTAGTCTGCTTTTCAAAAGCCTTTTAAATATTCAATATTTAAGAATATCAAATTATGTATATTAAGTATTACAAATGTGTTCCAATTCTAAATGTTCCCTAGTGTATATTTTTTTCATTTTTCTCAATTTCTTTTTAAACTATTTTAAATGTTCTATAACTTTTAATGAGATCTTTGAAAGTTTTGCCAATTGCGTTTCAATTCCAAGCGTTCCTTAGTCATTTCCTTTTCGCAGTTTCCGAAGAATTGCCTAGCAACCGCACTTGACTGTATTACAGGATATCAAAAGTAACACAAGCGCATACAGTTGCCATTTACAATTTTCTCTCTTTCACACAGCCAAAACGAATAAAGATAGATAGAGAAAGATAGTGATAGAGGAACAGTGAGAAAGGGATGGTGAATGGAAGGGAGGGGGCGGGGGGGGGGGGGTGAAACAAAGGCGTGAGCTGGGCGCAGCATTTGATGTTTGTGCTGTGCAAACTTTGGCACGGAAAACTTGGGCCAAAAGACACCTGAGCGTGTTGCCCAACCATTTCGCCCAAGCCGAGTGCAACTTTTGTGTTTTGTGCCGCACAATTCCTCTACCTACCGCCCACTGCCCCCTAACCGTTTTCCCCCCTTCGAGCGTACCCCAAACTCTATAACAAACCCCTACCTCCTAACTGGCTCCCTATTTTCCTATCAACCCCCAAAACTCTAGCTTCCACCAACTAACGTTAGCAGTCTCCCCACCTTTCCCCACCCATCCCCCAACCCTTTTCCATTCTTATTTCTCTCTGTACACATAGCTAACTCCTTTTCATCGCCCCTCAATTACACCTAGTCTACTACCCTCTGCATCTGTCTAAAGATCGATCACGTGTTTGAAAAGCGCTGACAGAAGATGATAGGTGTGTGTGTGTCCATGTGTGTGTGTGTGTGTCCATGTGTGTGTGTGTGTGTGTGAGGTTGTAAGAAATTGCTGACTGACGCCTCTCTCTATCTCTTTCTGTGTACTATATGCCAATTTTGTTTGCATACTTTTCATTCCAAATATATTTATAGCAATTTTTTCTTGTCATTGCTTATGTGATGTTTGTTGGCAGGTGTGTGTCTGTGTGTGTGTACCTTCATTCAATCATCCCATGCAGCTCTGAGTGTGTCAGTGTGTCTGTGTGTGTGTGTGTGTGTCTAGCGATTGACCCAAAAAAAAAAATGTAGAGAACCAAGAAGCAAGTCCAAGTTACCAGCTGAGCAGCTTTTTTCCCACATTTTCGAACAATAACAACAATTTTGGCGGTCGATTTGATTAGCAAAAGGTATTTGTTGTCTATCTATCTCTCTCTTTCTCCCTCTCTCTCTCTTTCTCCCTCTCGCTCTGTGTGTGCAAAGAGCTGAAGACCTGCATAGCTGTTGTAAGTACAGGCACACACATATTTGCTTATGATGAGTTCAGTCGTTTGCATAGTTTGCTTTGCTTTTTTTTATAGTTCTCCATTTGATAGATAGTCAAAAAATCTAAAAAAAAAGTAACAAAAAATAAAATACAAAAGATTGTTGAATAATGGAGAATTGTCAATGTTCTGTTTGATGTTACTTGGCGCCTCTTGAGCTTGGTGTAGCTTCCATTTTGCATATACTTCTTTCGTTTTATCCTTTTGTTCTTTGTCTTTGGATAATTCTTCCTATTCATAAACTGTGTCTTTTATTTCTTGTTTCTTTTCGATTGCTTCTACTCATTTTGTAAGCTTTATGTTTTCTTAAGATTTTCTTTAAAAGGGAGTATAAGTTTCTGTTTTTAAATCTCTTATTTGGCAGTTCTTAATATCCTCTTACCTTCTCTTCTTCTTCTTCTTCTTATTTTTCTCTTCCAAATTCCCCACTGCTTTGATTTACATTTTCTTGACCTCATTATTTACTTCTTCTTCTTCTTCAACAATTCTCTCTTTCTTTTCCCACACCTTGTTCATTCCAATTTCCTACTTATTTCTCTTTCCTTCATTCTTCTTTATGCTACTACATCTTGCTCTACATCAACAAATCCAAATTTGGTATCTTCCTCTCCTCCTTTTCTCTATATCTATTTCTCTCTCTCTCTTTCTCTCTCTCTCTCTCTCTCTTTCTCTCTATCTCTCTTTCTCTCTCTCTCTCTTTCCCTCTCTCTCTCTCTTTCTCTCTCTCTTTCACTCTCTCTTTCTCTCTCTCTCTTTTTCTCTCTCTCTCTCTCTTTCTCTCTCTCTCTCTCTCTTTCTCTCTCTCTTTCTCTCTTTCTCTCTCTCTCTCTCTCTTTCTCTCTCTCTCTTTCTCTCTCTCTCTCTCTCTCTTCTCTCTCTCTCTCTCTCTCTCTCTTTCTCTCTCTATTTTTCTATATTTCACTGTCCTTCACCGGTTTCTTTCGCTTCTCTCTGTCTCCCTCTCTTTTTCTCTCCATTTTCTTTTTCTCTTTCCTATTCTTTCACTTTCACTTTCTCTCTCTCCTGTTTCTTTCCCTTTCTCTCTAAATGCTTAATTACTTTACTTCTTCTGCTCCTTCAATTTCTCTTCTCATATTCTGTCCTTTATCCCTCTCTTTTTAGCAGTTATTGCGAATTTTCTATTCCCATTGTCTCTCACAAACTCTTACTCAGATGTGCCTTCACTTTCTCTTATCTATTTAATTTCTCCCATCCTTATGTTGCCTTTGGTTTGTTTAGCTTCTGCCTCCCTGCCCCACTTAACGTTCCTTCACTGTCTCGCTCTCTCTCTCTCTCTCTCTCTCTCTGTCTCTCTCTCGCATACACTCTTACTCTCAGGGACTGAAGTCAAATCAGCCATGTGAAAGTCTTTGATAGCGTACTCCATCCATATTGCGCAATACATATTGCGTCAAGCATGCATTGCAGTTATGGGCCTGGGTTAGGCTTTAATCTGCACCTCTTCCTGCCACATCCTTGTGGCCGCCCAGCATATCCCTTCCGCACACCGCCCATGCCCCTTTGGCATTGGCATAAAGTGTGAAAATGCCAAAATTGTCGTTCGTTGCGGTTTTCCAGGAC
Source organism: Drosophila macrospina (assembly GCA_035042075.1). Classification (NCBI taxonomy): domain Eukaryota; kingdom Metazoa; phylum Arthropoda; class Insecta; order Diptera; family Drosophilidae; genus Drosophila; species Drosophila macrospina. The sequence continues at coordinate 1,629,005 of JAWNLW010000359.1, forward strand.
GAATTTCACCCAAAAATTATTGCAATTTTGTGACTTTGGCTACGTGCACTTGCAGCTACCACACACACATATATATATATATATATATATATATATATATATATATATATATATATATATATATGCTGTATACTATATATATATATATATATATATATCTGAGTGTGTGTAAGTACATTTGGTGTTTGTCTTAGTGCTTTCGTGTTTGCTGGCAGCGTTGAACATTCATAAAGTTGACTTACGCTTAAGTAAACAGCAAAAGTGTGAAATGATTTCATCTGATGATGATTTGGCTTCTGCCTCCACTTCTGCTTCTGCTTCTGCTTCTGTTTCTGCCTCCCCTTCTGCTTCTGTTTCTGCTTTGGCTTTTTGGTTTACTCTGCTTTCTTCTTGCTTTCCTTTTTTTTTTTCTTTTTTGCCTTTGGCCTCCACTTGTGCTTCACATGCTTCATTGCGGCTCTTATGCTTATAGTTACAGTTAGACTTGTACACACACACACACACACACATTTGCACACAATTATACAAGTTAATATGGCAAACATTTACAGTTATGATTACGTTTACTTGCCACATTCGTGCGGTTTTGTCGCTGTCATTTTTGCGGCCACAACTTGAACTTATGCCTCGGCATGCCACACCACCTACCCACCTGCCCACCTGCCCACCTACCCACCTGCCCACGTGCCCCACTTGCCATCTTCCCACCTTGCCACCACTTAAGACATCAGCCATCCCTTTGCTTTGCTTTCGTTTCGCAAATCCATTCAATCACTTAATCATTTAAACGTCGTAATTATTAATCACAATCAATTAATTACTGTCTGTTTAATATTACAACATTTCTTTCGCTTGACAAATCAATCAACAGCTTTTGTTATCCGCTTTAATTGTGCTTGTGCATTTCATTTAAATTCAAATAATTTCTATACTCAAACGCACTTTCGCTGACAAGTTGTATTAACTTTAAATGCGACAGAATCAATCGAGAATATCTCAATAAATTAAATATAAACGAACTCAACTTTAATCTCTACACACTACTTTAAGTGATTTATATTTAGTCTCTGTTCTTTGTACTTAAAATTGAGCTAATTTCTTTAACTTTCAAATGATGTTGACTTACAATTGAGTCAAGCAAATGAATCAATTGACTTTTAAAAGTTTTAATAAATTATTGAAATGTTTTAATAACTGACTTTGCTGAACTAATTAATTTTTTTCATAGAAAATTCATTTGCATTTTACGTGATTTTTCACTGCAAATCAATTCACTTATATGAATCATTCATATTAGAAATTTCAATTAGATAATCAAATGTTGCTTTGTTTTTGTTAATTTTAATTTATTTAATTTTTTAAATGCGCCAACTAAATATTGCAAAACTTACTTATGATAACTTGTAGTGAAATCTATAGAGTAAGAGAGTCCAAGTAAGCACTTACATGTGAAGCTAAACTAGAAATTTGTAGCTATAAACTATCAAGTAATGCCAGTAAAAACTAAGCTCCAAACATATCAAAGTAATACCTTAATGTATTGAGAGCAACGAGTCAACACATAATTGACACTTCACATGATTTCAATCATTGAAAGCCAATCAAACACTTGCATATACTTGCAACACTGATGGTACTAATTAAATCAGCTCTGTGACAACAATCCAAGTGACAAGTTCAACATTATTTTGGCCTACATTTTGGCCCATTATCCAGGCCTAATCCCTAAGCAAAGACACCTTTAAAGAGGGCAACCACAACCACTGCGAGTCGCGATGCCTTTGGCTTATGTGTGGATCAGAGGTATTAGCGATAAAGCTCGCCAAATTTCACTGGCACACGGTGATTAGCTAACGGAGAAAAAGGCAAAAAGGAAAATAGAAAAAGGGAAATGGCAATTTTCACACGTTTCACGTGAGCAAACAGTGAGCAAAACGAAGAAGATAAAGCAAAAGAGAGGAGCATCGCCCAAAAAAGTATGCTGCGTTTTTTTTTCTTTTCATTTTGTTATACTTAGATAAGATCAAGTATGCGCGCTGTGTGTTGCCTACTTGTTGAGCATCGGCTGGGGCAACTAACGAGCAGTCTAGCCCAGCTGAAGAAGAGACATAGCCCCACACACACACACACACACACACACAAGTTGAGAGTTGAGAGCGTGCTAAAAAGTTTCCATAATTGACGACATGCAAAAATGTTGTGGAATGGCGGGCGAACGGAAGGCAGGTCCTGTCTGCTGCTGCTGCTGCTGCTGCTGCTGCCTGCTGCTGCTGCTTCTGGCCTCGTCCTGCCTGATGACGATGATGATGAAGTACAAATATTTTACGTCATTAATTAGCGCATGGCAGAGCGCTTGAAACTATTACGTAATGCGATAACACCAACAACAAGAACGAGAACAACAACAATTATATGCGAAATTTTTAATGACGTTGTGCAGGAGCAACAGCACCAGTTGTAACGACAGCAACATGGTGCAAGGAGCAGAGTGCCGGCTAGTCGCAACCGGCTGCAGGAGGCGCAACAAAAGGATGCCACTGAACAAAAGACGCTTGCCAGTTCACAAGGACTTTCTTTTTCAATTTTGTTTGCTGCTGCCTCGAAAAATGGGTATGATTAAGTTAGGCGACAGACTTTCTTTATTTCCTTTCTCTTTTTTTTTGAGTGATCATATGGAGTAGCTAGACGGAAGAGAGGTGATCAAATGATGTGGGAGCATATCGATGGGTTCGAGTAGTGTACTATCGATATAACTGATTGACAAACTATCGAGAGTGCGGTTTCTAGTACGTTCTATTGCACTGGACTATCGATCGGTATGAGCCGAGTTATTCGACAGACTAGAGATAGTTTCAACTGTCGTTTATATTGGAAGTGTCAACTCTTGGTGGTGCTGACTATCGATAGTACTAAGTTGAATGTAAATAGTATTAATTCGATAGACTAGCGACTACATAGCGTTGACTATCAACACATAATATGGGCGTAGTCTCTTAGCAATCGATTACACTGTGAGTGTCTCTTCTTGACAATCGATAGTATTTATTAGGTAGACTGACAGATGTTTTAATGCGTTAGACAATCGACTACATAGATTCGAGAGATAGGTAGTCACTGGGAGTATCAACTCGTGATGGCAGCTAAGGTGTTGATTATCGATAGTATCTGTTAAGTAGACTGTGACTAATTAGCTAAGCTATCGACTTCATCGAGTGACTATCAATACATAATACAGGCTCATTTCATCGACCAACAACTATAGATAGTTTAAATTGCGTTGTCTTTTAACAATCGATTACATTTCGAGTGTCATTTCTTCACAATCGAGAGTATTTATTAGGTGTCAATTGGTTTAATTCGATAGACAATCGAATAATTAAAATCGAAAGATAGTTTCAATTTCGTTGTCTCAACAATCGACTACACTGGAAGTCTCAGCTCTTGATGGCAGCTATGGTGTTGACAATCTATATTATCTATTAAGTAGACTGTGACTAATTAGCTAAGCTTTCCACTACTTAGAGTGACTATCAATAAATAACACAGGATCACTTCTTCAACCAACAACTATAGATAGTTTCGTAGTCACTTAACAATCGATTACAATGGAAATGTCATTTCTCGAGAATCGATTGTAATTATTAGGTAGACTGTCAATTGTTTTCATGCGTTAGAAAATCGACAACATAGAATCGAGTAGTTTTTTAGCAATCGATTACACTGGGAGTATCAACACGTGATGGTGTTGACAATCGATAGTATCTATTAATTAAACTGTGACTAATTCGCTAAGCTATCGGCTACATAGAGTGACTATCAATACATAATACAAACTGACTTCTTCAACCAACAACTAAAGATAGTTTAAATTTCGTTGTCTCTTAACAATCGATTACACTGGGAGCGTCATTTCTTGACAATCGATAGTATTTATAAGAGTAGACTGTCAATTGTTTTCATGCGTTAGACAATCGACTATATAGAATCAAGAGATAGTTCCAATTGCGTAGTTGCTTAACAATCGATTACAATGAAAATGTCATTTATCGACAATCGATAGTATTTATAAGGTAGACTGTCAATTGTTTTCAATTGCTTAGTTGCTTAACAATCGATTACACTGTAAGTTTCAGCTCCCAGAGAATGAAAGGAAGCAAGAAACTGAGTTGAAAGCGTATTCTAAACTGTTTTGCAGGGTAACTCCTAGCCGAACAACATGTGATTTATATTTTTATAATAGTTTTTAGTATATTTCTTTGTCATTTTTGCGTTTTCTTTCTTATTTTCGTTGAGCTGCACTAATAATTAAATTATTTTGCGCAAATTTCTCACAGTTGTTGTCTCCCACACAGAGGCACAAGGAGATTAGATAACTTATCATTAGGTGGCAAAAGTTGGGCACAACCTCCTGCCACACAAACACACAAATACACATACAAGGATATGGAAACACATACACATACAGAGAGCAAGAGATAATGAGAATTTAAATCGCAATAAAGTGCTAGAAAGCAGAGGTAAAGAAATAACAAGCAAAATAAATGTTGAGCTGAGCGAGACAATGGAAGTGAGAGAGAGAGGTAGAGTGAGTGAAAGTGTTGCCAACTACACGACAAGTGTCTCACTGGGTGTGTACTGTGTGTGCCACTGTGTGTGTGTGCGTGCGTTAATAAAATGTAATTTTGAAGCGTATTAAGGCGAATATTGTGCCGAGTCAGACAGCGACAGTGTCTGTTGTCTTCGCCATGTATGTAACTATAGGGATTAAAGTACTTACACACACACACACACACACACACACACACACACATACGTGCACACACATGCACACACACATTCCTTGTGTTCCTAAATGCAGAGTAGCCAGAGAATTTCATTTGTCACAGTTGAATATTTGTTATGATTAACATGGAATTTTAGCTCATTAGTTTTCTCGTTGCACACATTTTCTATGTAGCTATTAAATAATTTGGATTTCTGCTTTAATTTCATAATGAACTGTCAGTTATGCGTTCCGTTGATTGATAGTTTAATTGAAACAATTTGACAGCGCGCTTTAATGCAAATATTTACATGTTGCTTTTCCCAAATTATACTAAAAGCAGCTTCGGTATCCAGAAGCTTATGACAGAGTAAATAACGTAGATCTGCCTTAATGAATATATAAATTAGCACAGTCAATATATGGTGTAATAAGCTAAATAATAGTGTTTATTCTATGAATTCAATTGGTTAATATATTGAGAAGGAATTGTAGCTTCACAGCGGTTATATAATTATGATTTATATTCTTATAAACAAGAGTTTATTTAACTATATGTTCGTAATATATTGCAAAGAATTTGTAATTGTTAAACACACATATAAATTTCTTTTATATTATTTTATATAATACTTAAAATTATGATTAAGTTACAGAACTCTAGATCTGAATTATCTACGATTATCTTTTTATCTATCCAACATTGATTTCTATTTCTTCTGCATTTTGTTGTCTCTTTAGACAGTTTTTGATATCAGGATTGTCCAAATCACCTGATAACTTGTAGCTACATCACCTAATCATCTTTAGCCATATCTACTGATACCTTTTAGCCACATCTCCTGATCACTTTTAGCCATGTCACCTGATACCTTTTAGCCATATCACTAGATATCTTTCAGCCACATCTCCTGATCACTTTTAGCCATATGACCCCAACACTATTAGCCACATCTCCTGATATCTTTTAGCCATATCACCTCAACACTATTAGCCATATTATCTGATCACTTTTAGCCACATCTCCTGATCACTTTTAGCCACATCTCCTGATCACTTTTACCCACATCTCCTGATCACTTTTAGCCATATCACCTGATACCTTTCAGCCACATCTTCTGATCTCTTTTAGCCATATCACCTCATGTCAAGTTCCTGCTACACAAGCCTATTAAACTGTTTTCGTAAACTTTTCATTAAGAATTCGAGCAACAATTGTTTGTGAAAGTTTCACGATTCAGAAAACGAGAACAACTTTCCCATTCAACTAATCAGCTAAGATGTTTACAATTCGTTGAAGTCACCTTGAGATGCACAGTTAATGCCGAGCAGTATGTTGATTCCAAGACAGAGAATCGCTTTAAAAACGGCAAGTTCTTTTTAATCTGTTGCTCAAAAGATCTTGCAAATTCTACAAATCGAATGAAACTTCTAACAAATTTAAATTTCCTTTTTGCGCAAAGTTGCAGTGAAAGTAGAAATGCTTTACTGGAATTCTCCACTTTATGCCAGTTGGAAATCTCCAAACTAATACAATCACACAAATACACAACTACACGAGAGAGAGATAGAGAGAGAGAGAGATACAGAGAGAGCGAGAGAGAGAGAGAGAGGGAGCTTACAACTACGAGCACATAAATGCTTATTAGCATTAGCAGCGTATTATGAGCATTCATACAAACACGTGAAGCATTGTTGTCATTCTGTGTTGGTGTGTGTGTGTGTGTTTGTGTGTGTGTGTGTATGAGTTGCAAGGCATATTTGCCACACAATCACACACACACACACAGACTCATACACATACCCATGCTGTATACTCTGTCATACAGATACACAGTTGTAAGCGCATTAACACCAAGCATCAGTTGTTTAAGTCGACGTCACTTGCATTTTGCTTTGACATTTGATTATTGACTACTTGTCTTTCCTCTCCCCCTCCCCCTCTCTCTCACACTCTGTTCCTCTGCACCCCTGCGCATTTGCTCCTACTTCGCCCTCTTCTGAACGGTCGTCTGAAGTCAGCCCTAATCAACATACACATCACATCAATGCTATTGAAATATTGTCAGGCACCTCGCCTTTTCTCTCCCTCTCTCTCCCTCTCTCTCTCTCTGTCTCTCTCTGCATTCATCTCTTTGTTGCTCCATTTGCACTGGAAATGCAATAGGCGTGGTCCATTATAAGTCACAGCACGCAGAGAAACGTAATTTGGTGGCTAATCAGCAATGTGTTGTCCTTAACCTCACATCTGTTATTGAAAATTGAGCAATTTAATTGCCGATAGTAAATCGATATGTGTTAATCGATTGTATAGCTGTATGCTCCTTATTAATAAAGTATAAACTCTTTCGAGATGTCTTCTTTTAACATTGAAAGATTCTTATTTTCTTCTGCTTTTCTTCATTTTCCTTTCACTTTCCTCTCAGTTGCACCTTCGTTCCGCCTTTCTTCATATCTTGAAAGATTCTTATTTTCTTCTGCTTTTCTTTATTTTCCTTTCACTTTCCTCTCTGTTGCACCTTCGTTCCGCCTTTCTTCATATCTTCTCCGCTCCTCTGTAGCATTGCCATCATTTCGTTACACTATTTGTAAGCAGTCTGGCAACCTTCTGACAACAACATACATTTTACTCAATTAAGTGAAATAAACAACTGAACTTGACAACAGTTGAAACCTAACGACAATTATGTTTAATTTTGGACACGAAGATGAGAGACGTCAATTTGTTGCGTTACGTGAATTATTTTTATTGGCAATCATATTTTATTGGAAGTAATACGATATGCATTTGGTATGCTAATCAACTGAGTGGCATCGACATTAGCAAATGCCTCTGTCAGCGGACAGACACGAAGTGTGGCAGAGTGGCAGTGTGGCAGCTAGCAAGTGGCACAATGGATGGTAGTTTGTGCTGATGAATCGCAGCTGCCAGAAGATATTAAAAAGCTTCGCTCACAATTTGGCCGGAAATTACAATCTTCGTTTTCGTTTTCTTTTTATTTTCCTTTATTTTTTTTTCTCTCGTTTTTGTCGCTGAGGCTGCCACAGAGCTTTGAAGGTGCAGCCTGCTGCACTTGCTTGCAACATAAATTCCTTCTTTTTTTTCAGCATTTTCGCTTTGCTTGTTTTTTTTTTTCTTTTTTTTTGCATCGATAACAAAAGGCAGCCTTATTAGAGTGTTCCTTTATTTTAATGCCACATTTCACACCATGTGGGCGGGTCGAGGGTCTTTCAGGGGGCTGCGGACTGTCGGGCTGACGTTCCATTGTGCACGTTGTGCGCCTTTTTCAGCGCTCCTGCCCTGTCTCTCTCTCTCTCTCTCTTACTCGCTCTTTCTATCGTTGTACTCGTCACAGTCTCGCTTTTGTTTTAGCTTTAGAGGTTCGCTTTCTTCTGCAGCACCCGCCCACCTTTGTGGCCCACTCCTAAGCTAACTACTCCAGGCTGAAAGGCAATCGTAGGCGCGCTTTGTTGTTGCCACACTCTCGACTGGTTGACTGGTTATCTGTTGTTTTAGCCCACTTGCGACTGCTTTAGCGTCTCCCCACCCTCAACTAACGCTATCAGTCGCAATTTTTCATTATTAGAACTAGCAGATGATACAGACAGAGACAGACATACACAGAGAGACAGACAGAGAGAGAGAGAGAGAGAGATAGTGGAGGTTAGGGAATGGGAATCTATGTTCTTAATCAAGCATTGACTTGACGCCAGGCAGTTAGCAAAACGTGTCAACATCTGTCTGGCATAACTTTCAAAAAGGAACTTGGCCTGTCATTGAAGTCGTCTCATAATTATCGACTAAACTAACAGCAACTGAAGTTCCATCATTTGCAGAACTTTATCAACTTGAACATAAGTTGAATGTGTCATAGTTTCTCATGTTCATGTTAACTATCAAATGCTTGTGTTTTGTTTTGTTTTGCTTTCTATAATAATGTGAATTTGGTTCAACTAGTCGTACTACACCCTGCTCATTTTCTCATCTTCATGTTAACTTTAACATGCACTTTGTAACTTGTTTATGTTTACATCTATATTTCTTCATTTAAATATGTATTTAGCCAAGCTTACCAGACATTTTATACACAAGTCTGTTTAAATTGAGGCCGTTTCTCATGTTCATGTTAACTTTAACGGTCAGTTAACTTGCAAATATTTTGTGAGTATTAGCTTATCTTGTACTGAGCTATATAATTACTCAACTGAAAATTGTTTTGTATAGATTTTTTTCATCTTCATGTTAACTTTAGCATCTAGAAAACATTTTCTCATGTACATGTCAACTTTAATATGCACTTCTTATCTGTTTTACGTTTACATTTACTTTTCTTTATTATATTTGATTTACAAGTCTGATTATAAAGACACCATTTCTCTTCTTCATGTTAACTTTAACACTTGTATGCATTTTCTCATGTTCATGTTAAGTTCTAATGTTCTATGAGTACAAGTTTATTTTGTTCTGAGCTATATAATTACTCAATTAGATATTATTTTGCATGCATTTTCTCATCTTCATGTTAACTTTAACATGCACTTTTTGACGTTTACATTTACATTTCTTTATTATATTTAAATTTAAAAATCCGTTTATAAAGATATAATTTCTTTTGTTCATGTAAACTTTAACACTTAGGATACATTTTATCAAGTTCATGTTAACTTTCACAGCGACCTTTTGAAATCTATTTATATTTTCTTTTTGTAGTCAACATTAGCTTTCAGTTTAGCAGCCTGAAATTGAATATTTTATAGTGAAATTAGAAGAATGAATGTTCTCATGTTCATGTTAAATTTAACATGCACTTTTTGACGTTTACATTTACATTTCATTGTTATATTTTAATTACAAGTCCGTTTATAAAGATGTCATTTCTTTTGCTCATGTTAACTTTAACACTTTATCAAGTTCATGTTAACTTTAACAGCGACCTTTTGAAATCTATTTATATTTTCTTCTTCTAGTCAATATTATCTTAGGTTTAGCAGTTTAGAATGTAATATTTGATAGTGAAATTAGAAGATTGAATGTTCTCATGTTCATGTTAAATTTAACATGAACTTTAGATAATTGCTTGCTAATTGCGTGCTAATTAGAATGATGCTTCCTAAGCTTACGATGCTTATTAACTTCATGTTAGCTTTAACACGCACTTTACCATTCACAACGTGAATACAAAAGTTATAAATTTGAAATTAAATTACTTGATTATGACATAAGTTAAGTGTGTACTTAATCTAAAGTTACAACATTATAAACTCATATAAGTGTGCACTATAATTTGTCAACTAAATGTTAAGATGTTAACAGTTGCTTTCAATTCAGTGAATTTATCTCGTTTTCTTTACAGTTGCTTTACGGCGGAAATTAATAGATCAACAAAGCATAAAAAAAGAAATGATGATGTGCTTAAGTTGTCTCTGTCTTTTCGGTGGTGCCCCCATCCCCTTCCTCATACACTTGGTGCATCCGAGTGGTGCAACTCATTCCTGCGCTTCCAGCTAACTGAAGTGGCGACTTGTGATCAGATTTTTGAGCCACAACGAGTGGTTGGACAACCGGACGTGGGCACTTTGAACGCCAAATTAAACAGAGCGCCAGTCCGTGAACTTCCAGAGTCAACTAATGAGGTGGAGGACGAGAGGCGTTGAAGGTGGAAAAGGAGGAGAAGGTAGCAACAGACGTTGAACATTGACCGGCGGCAACTGATGCTAAGAAATTGATGGCCGAGCGAAGGCGAGACGAGACGAGACGTGACGGGACGGGACGGGACGGGACAAGATGAGACGATGGGGAGACAGTCGACAGGCGACAGGACATCAACTAATTGAAATTGCGCGCCAATTTTGTGGCTTGTTTGGCCTCGCTGTAGTTGTTGTTATACGCATCGTATCCTGTCGGCTATCCAGTCGAAGCATTGCTCACGGATCATGCGCAATTAACGGCATCTCGGCACCTGTGCAAAAACAGCTGTGTGTCCTTTGCCTCGTGCACTTTGGACTCGTGCGTTGTCGTCGCTAACGCTGTGTTATCCTCGTCTCGGCCTCGTCCACGTCGTGTTGTCGTTGGTCGTGGTTCGTGGCTCGTGGCTTCGCTTGACTATGGGATGCTCGTCCTGCTGCTGTTGCTGCTGCTGCTGCTGCTGGTGCTGGTGCTGGTCGTGGTTGCGTGTGTGCGTCTTAAATTCGCTAGCCTAAACACCGTCGATTGCAGTCAGTGTCGGTATTTGCAGCGGGCAACGTGTCTCGTCTCTCCCGCAACATCAACGTCGTCCATATCTTTGTCGTTTTCGTTGTCGTTGTCGTTGTCGTTCTCGTTCACATTCTCATCGTCGTTGTCCTCGTCGTGGATACTATGTGTGTCTCTGTGTCTGGCTGTGCAACTGACTGCTCTTCAGTGACCCAATGAGCCGGGCAGCGACGATATCGTCAACAGTTTCGATACGGGTTAACGGTTAACGGTATTATAACACTATTCACGGCAAATTTACGAGCTTTTCGGTCTCCCATTCAACAAAAATAAATAACGTCTTTCTACCGCGTGCTTCACCTGTTTGTTTGTGATTTCCCTCTCGTCGAATTCTACGCCAAATATTACAAATAATAATTCAATTTTTTCAAATTTTTTTCCCCCTGAAATTACGCGTTGTGTTTCGCGCCCTTTTTTTTTGTTGTTGATTGTTGAATCTCCTAATTTGGAGTTTCTGTCGTTTGTCTTTTTTTTTGTTGGGTTATTGTTTTTTTGGTTTCATCGCATGAGTTTTGTGGCCTCAAGCAAAAAGCAATTCAAATGCAAAATCATAATCAAAATCAAATCAACAAAATCTCAATCATGAAAATCCCAGCGATAATTCTAATTGGCCACCACTGCAAATGTGTTTAAGTGTTTGTGAGTGCCGTCGTCAAAACAAAATTCGCGAACGGAGCCTAAAGATAAAACACGTTAAGATAACATCGAATCGCATTGTCAAAACACTACGAATTAAACGCGAAAAAAAAACGCTGTTCTTCCATAGAGCAAACAGGTGAGTTGTCAATCATTTTACAACATTTACAACTATTTTGTTGCGTTTAACAACACTGATCGTGTGCAACGTGAATTTTCTTCGCTGAGCAGCTGCAAAATATAAAACAAAATATATTTAATAATATTATAAGTTCAATCAATCATCTTTAAATTGGTTGGGAGCATTATCTTTTGGTGTTTTCCAACACTCTTTTCGATTAATATGCGTTTTGTAGCGGAACAACTCAAGTGAGTTTATATTTAAACGATATTTGCTTGTTTTTTTATATATTAAATTTAATTTTACAATATTTTTTATTAATATTTAATTTTTTTTTATATTATTTATTTTTTTTATTTTACTTTTTTACTTGTTTAATTCAATAACATTTTTCTGGTTAAACTTTGTTTTAGAGATGCAAATATTAGTAATACTGTTACTATTAATCCTCAGATTACATATACATTTGTTTTAACAAAAGTTGTTCAAGATTTTTTTTTTAAATTTAAAGTAAAATTTAGTTTTTGTCATTACGCTGACCAAACGAATAAGTTGTCTTTGTGACGAGAATTTGATAAACTCAAGCGTGTCAAGTAGAAAGTAAAAGCGATTAAACCAAAACTTTCGACAATCATTTAAGAATATTTAAGGATTAACGAGCAGCAAGAGCTTGATGCCTCCGCCCAAAGAGCAGCCCCACAATTAATGTAACAATTTAAAATTCAGACTTGAACTGCTCTTTTAATGATAATAATCAATGCTTGATTATAATATGTGTAGATAGAATCCCATATGTAAGCTCCCTAGCTTTTAAGCATGTGATTTCAATTGGTTTATGATAAACTGTGATGGATTGAGTATGATCTAATGCCAATGCTGATGAGATAATGTTGTGGTGATGTGGGTGGGTTTAGCTGCTGATTCCATTTCATTACATTGCCCTTAAGTCATTACCTTAAGAGTTTGTGCAATTGCGGATGAGGGAAGTTTATTAGTTGGTTTCGATGCCTGGCAGCAAATCAAGCTGGCATGGAGCTGACACTCGGGGGAATCTGTTTAAGCTTCATACCCATCTCTGCCATACTCTGCAGCAAATAACCTAAAACTGAATACCCAAAGTCGAGGCAAATGTGGATGCCACTTGCTGTGGACGTAAACGAGTGAACGAGTTCAACTGGTCCCAGGGCGCTGCACTTTCCATGCCAACGAAATCGAAAATGTTGCACAATTCGACCCTTGGGTCTAATTCGATTTGAAAACTAAAGCCGAGGTAACCCATCCCACCTCCCCCTACATTACTCACTCCGCCTTCAGCTAGATGATGCCCTTTTGCAGCCTAAAAGTAGGCAACGCATATATATTTACAACTGCAACGGCAACGGCAACGACATGCATAAATTTATGCATTGCAAAAGAGCTGGGCAACTGGCCTCATCGTCATCGTCGTCGTCGTCGTCGTCGATATCGTTGTCGTTGTCGTTGTCGGATCTCGGATCTGTGGCATGTCTGCCCATCGGCCGTCGTCTGTCGTCTGTCGACTGTCGACTGTCGGATATGGACATCGATAATAAATGCATGCGATATGCATTTTATTTTAATTTAATTAAAATGTGTTTATTTATGCACTTAAGTTGCAACAGCAACAGCAACAACAACTACAGCCAAACTAAATGTATGCACATACACTAAAGTGCACATTTAACATGCATTTTACAGGTTGCTCATACGCAGCGTGTGCCCAACCAAACATAATCAAAACTTTTACAAAACTTCACCGAGTCGCACTGGAAATATACTTGCCACATTTAACCACCTATTAAAACAGAACTTTCACAATTTTTATTAAATATCTCATGTTGAAAATGTTTTATTTTAATCGTTTTATATGTAATTCCAACATTTATTAGGAATAATTTATTTCAAACAATTTTACTCGCTAGAAAGTGATATAAGCGAGCTTAACAATTGGCATACTATAACACTATATTGCTTACATTTCTACACATATATAAAGACAACAATTGAACTTATCGATAGTATTTCATATCAATAAGCTAACTAACCAAGCGATAAATAATATTGATGATATATTTATCAACTTAAATTTCAAACATTTGCAATGTATGCAGTTCAGTTTTGTATAGCAGCGCTGGTATTCAGTTTATAGTGATATCGCTAGTGTTATCGATAGCAATATTATTTAAACAATGTATATTTTACACTAAGCTTAGACTGCAACTACTTGCTCAGTTGAAGTTTAAAACAATTACAATGTGTTTAGCATTATTTTCGTGTTGATTTCTCGTTTTCATACTATCGATAATTACAGTGATTGTCAGGCTGTTATCGCCCGTTGTTAGTGTATAATTTGAATAGCAATGGGTTGCCAGTAATAATAATAATAATGCAAGCGCCAGAGCATTATAATGAAATATTTTGTTAAAATATTATTTACCTATAATTAAAACAAAGACAGAGAGGGAAGGAAACAGACAGACAAACAGAGAGAAAGAGAGGGGGAGAGAGAGAGAGAACGTTTACACAAAATTCTATTGGGCAAATATAAATAATCGCCGCAGTTTTTGTGAGTAATTAAAGTGCATATACGAAAGGTCGAAACATTAAATAAACTTTAGCCGAAGACTAATATTAATAATAATAATATGTGTGTAATGCAAATAAAATAATAATAATAAATAATATTGCATATAAATATTGAATCAATGCAGACAATGCAATACTTAACCACAATCTCTGCCCACTCCACATTCAACATAATTCCAACTCTCTTAATCCTCACAACCCTGACAAAACGTTCATATGCTCTGTGTGTGTGTGTGTGCGAGTGTGTGTGTGTGGGCGAGTGTGTGTGTGTGTGTGTGTGTGTGTGTGTAAGGCAGTTTTTTGGTTGTAAGAGCAGAAGACATTTCTCTGGTTAAGTGAATTACTTGTCAACTGTCTGCACTTGTCGTTTCATTTATTCTCCTCAATTAAAATTGTACGAAATTTTCAACAATTTTATAATTGATTTAAGATTTTCAACACTGAAATAAAGTCGCCCACACACAGGTTTGACTTAAGCAGTCTTCGATTTATCGCATTATTTATTGAAGCAAACTAAGTCTTGTATAAAAATCAGCTTTTAAGCAACTTGAATCAAATCTAATATGCACTTTATTGCAATTGATGTGACGCTTACAATGCGTTTGTTAACGGCAGCAATAATAAAACTTATTGAATCCATTGAATTGAAGGTGTTCCTTAGCTCGGCTGTGGCTCAA
Organism: Drosophila macrospina; assembly: GCA_035042075.1. NCBI lineage: Eukaryota > Metazoa > Arthropoda > Insecta > Diptera > Drosophilidae > Drosophila > Drosophila macrospina. The sequence goes on from JAWNLW010000359.1 coordinate 1,644,058, forward strand.
GTTTTACGCTTTGACTCAGGACTTTAGACATTAAATATGTCAACTGGAAATTGAGAAAGTTTTCTTGTAAAATAAGTTAAATATGATGTGCGAGATCATAAATGAAGTCCAAGTGAATGCTAAGCTTTCACATATATCTATAAATAATATTTTGTTTTGTACAAGAAATTTGCTTTTGAACGTGTATTCGCTGAGGGATTTCAACTTGAAAATATGCATCAATTAGATGGCGTGAAAGTGTTGGCTTCACTTGTCAATTGTCACACTAGAGAGTTTGAGTGGGTGCCATAGAGAGCGTGTGAAAAGAAGAGAACGACAGCGAAAGAGAGAGGGAGAGAGAGAGAGAGAGACAGTTGCAGCGTATTGCAGCTCCTTTCAATTTCTAATGCAACGTTCGTAAATGAAACTAAAATATTTATGACAGCTATTGCATGGCAGTTGCAAAGTAAATACAACGACAAGAACACACACACACACAGACACACTCATACACACACACACACACACACACACACACGTTTCGTGTGCATGCGGCGCAAATCCCTTTGATTATCCTTGTGCATTTACAAACGAAGCAGGCAAAGTCCGCTCGCTTTAGTTTGGCAATAAAATTGAGCAACAAATATTCATTGCAATAACAACAACAAAAACAGCAGCAGCAACAACAACAACAACAGCAGCAGCAGCGGCGGCAAAAAACTACAGTGAAACAAGTAAACAAAACACAACTGAATCGCAAGCAACGAGAATTCTTTTCTATTTTTTTTTCGTTTACTTTGCACAAAAAATAAATAATGCACATACAAATACACACACATACACACACACGCTTTCATGAACATGTGTCACTTGTAGTTGTAGTAGTTGCAGTTGCAGTTGCACTGTTTGTTGTTGTTGCTGCTGCTGCTGCTGCGGCTGAGGCATCCCAAGTTTTTTGCCGGCAACTTCAAGGCAAAGGCCGGGCCATTGACTCAGGTTCTGTTTCGGCTTCCAGCAAAGAATCTACCGTAAACTTCTCAATTTGCACTACGAATGTGAAATACTCTACGTTTTTATTTTAATGGAAAATTGTTAATATTTGTTTTTTTTCTCTTTTCAAATAATTTAAAAAAAAAATTAAATAAAAATAAAAAGAAGAAAATTAAATGACAAGAGCTAAATAAAAATGCAATTAAAATAATGAAAGGAACTAATTAATTAATTAATTAATTTCAGCCTGCAACAAATATTCTATATAAAACTTTCAAATGTTATGCGAATATAAAATACTCTACGTTTGGATTTTTAAGAGAAAATTATTATAAAAAAATGTATTTAAAAAATATTTTTTAGGAAAATTTAATATAAAGAAATAGACGCAAATTAAATTAAAATAAATATATATAATTTTAATTAAAATATAGATAATTTACCTAAAAATAAATGCGATAAAAATAATTAATTTCAGCCTGCAATAAATATTTTATATAACAGTCTTCAAGTGCTTTTCGAATATGAAATTTTAAGTTGTTAGATAAAAACAAAATAATTTAAAGAAAACTAAATAAATTGATTTTTAAATTAGATAATTAAATAAAAACTATTTAATTAAAAATATTTGAAATCATAATAATTTACATATAAATAAAATAAATATAACAGGAAATCAATTTAATATCTTTGAACTCTTTCGCAATAAAGTACTTGATAGTAATTGTAATATTATAGTTTTAATATTATTAACAACGTTTTTCTTCGTTTAATGCACATTTCTGAAACGGTAAGAAGAGCATTTTGACAATAGATGAATTGCATATACATGAAATGACAACAACTTGAATCTTGAATACTTGACGAGTTATGAAATAGAATTATTAAAATTATTTGAAAACAATTTTAAGCTCGGCTTGCACTATTTTAGAGGCAAATAGAAATTTCCATAACATAATTGAAATGCATTCTGTGGCCTCCCGCCGAGCCACTTACAAACGGACAGACACTGAGGAAGAGGGAGAAAAAGTACAGAGAAAAAGGAAAAGAGACAGAGACAGAGACAGAGATTAGAGTGGAGTAGAGTTATTTCATATTGTTGTCAATCGCATGCTCAGCTTGTTGACCTTCATATGCCATGCAATCAGACTTAATTTCCCTTTTTGCTGGCATGATGAAACCCGTGTTACCCTCTTGTGGGTGTATATCATCTGACATCTGGCAATGTCTTACTCTCTCGAACCGTAAGTAAGTACCGTAAATTATTGTAAACATTTCACTACAAATCGTTTGCCTGACCTCTACACACAATTGAAAATCACTTTCAACCTTTGCTACAATATTTTGTGGTTGTTTTGTTCTAAGTGAAATGGGTATTATAACTTAATGGGGACGTATGTAACAGTTAGAAATTCTATAAGCCATCTAGTTACTTGATCAGCATCATTTAAGTAAGTCGAGATCGGTATGAGCTAATGCCAATAAATTTGTTTATTTAAATATTTCAAGAGTATTTCATAGTCGAGCATGCTTACATCTTAGTTGTTCTTATTGCCTGGCTCTTTCAATTTGAGTTGAGTTTTTATGAAATGCAATTCCGAAATTTTGCAAACTGGCCACAAACTTTAATACGAATATCGTAAAATTGCAATGTAAAATTGTTGGTAAATGGTAAATGAAATTAAGAGGCTTCGACCAAGAGCTTCAGCCACAAGCATATGGTCTGGCATTGGGATAAGCAATAAACAAATAGGTGAAACCACATTGGCATAGGTAGAGAGAGACAGGTTGTCCTTAATCTATTTGCAGTCCCAAAATGTAGACGAAAGTAAAATACAAATAAATAAATACAAAAAGAAAAAAAAAAGGATTTTGTCAACTCTTCAAGCATTTGTTGTCAATGCAGCTGCAATTTGTCTCGTGTGATTGATTGTTGATTGATGTGAGTTCATTTTGCCAAAAAGGAAACCAACATTACTTCCAATTGCATTTTCCCACATGTGTTAACATATAATAAGAACGAATCAATCAAGTTGAATGAATTGATTGTATTTGGGGAATTCGAAACATCAAGTTAATCTTACTTTTAAATGTCAACATTTGCTTGCTAGTTGATGGAAATTTGCTGGAATAGATGAATATTTGTATTTCTATTGTATTAAATGCAGCAAAATGACTTTTTTCTAATTGATGTTCACTTGAAAGTTAGTTTCATTTGAAATATTCGGTTTACTCGACAAACAAATGATAGCAAATTTCAAATGCATTTGCCATTCGAATAGTGTAAGACGAAAGTTATTTCACAGACTGTTCCCTTTTTTGTGTAATTTCAGATCTCTTGATTTGAAAGGCATTTTCTGTCGACGCATTTTTCTCTCCGACGCATTTCAAAATGTTATTCACTTGAAAGTCATTTGCATTGGAAGTACTTGGTTTTCTGGATCGAATGATAGCAACTCTCATTTTAATCTCTCGGTTTCCTCGATCAAATGATAGTAATTCCAATTGAGTCTCCAGCCCACCTCAAAGTTATGTTCACTTGAAAGTAATTTGCATTTGAAGCACTTGGTTTTCTGGATCGAATGATAGCAACTGTCATTTTAATCTCTCGGTTTACTCGATCAAATGATAGTAATTCCAATTGAGTCTCCAGCCCACCTCAAAGTTATATTCACTTGAAAGTCATTTCCATTTGAAATACTTGTTTTCCTGGATCGAATGATAGCAACTCTCATTTTAATCTCTCGGTTTACTCGATCAAATGATTGTAATTCCAATTGAGTCGACAGCCCATCTCAAAGTTATATTCACTTGAAAGTCATTTGCATTTGAAGCACTTGGTTTTCTGTTTCGAATGATAGCAGCTCTCAAATGAGTTTGCGATTACTTCATCTCTTCGAACCATTTCAAAGTTATTTTCGCCTGAAAGTATATTTCATATTAATCTTTCGGTTTCCTCGATTAAATGATAGTAATTCCAATTGAGTCGACAGCCCATCTCAAAGTTATGTTCACTTGGAAGTCATTTGCATTTGAAGCACTTGGTTTTCTGGATCGAATGATAGCAACTCTCATTTTAATCTCTCGGTTTCCTCGATCAAATGATAGTAATTCCAATTGAGTCTCCAGCCCATCTCAAAGTTATATTCACTTGAAAGTCATTTGCATTTGAAGCACTTGGTTTTCTGTTTCGAATGATAGCAGCTCTCAAATGAGTTTGCGATTACTTCATCTCTTCGAACCATTTCAAAGTTATTTTCGCCTGAAAGTATATTTCATATTAATCTTTCGGTTTCCTCGATTAAATGATAGTAATTCCAATTGAGTCTCCAGCCCATCTCAAAGTTATATTCACTTGAAAGTCATTGCCCTTTCGACTCATTTCGAAGTTATGAAGCACGATAACTTATCGACTCTTTGGCACACAAGTCAACTCCATTTGAGTATCATGTAATCAATGCTTATTTACCACTAGCCAGCTGAGCATATGAAATTAACGTTATAGCGATGTTGCACTGTGTGATTTCTAGTAAAATTTCAACATGCATTTCATCTAAGCTGCTGTTACTCTCTCACATTTCGCTGAATCTCTCACTCGCTGTCATTACGTGATATATGCAAATGCCCAATGCAGGTGTCCTTGTGGTCGCTGTCGGTTTATTTGGGCAGGACACGTTTCGCCTGCTGTTAATAGTGTCACGTGCGAATGAGGGACTACGACTTGGTGTCGAATCGGACTTGGTGTCGGTACACTCGAGGACTCGAGGCGCTCATTTGATAAACTAATTGTTGGGCCACAGCTGAGCGAATGTCTACTTCTAATTGAATTTAATATTAATTAACTAATTTCTACGCTTGGGCCCACTTTTAATTAACTTCTCAGGTCAATTCTCTGTCTCACTTTATCGCTCTGTGTCTCTCTCGCACTCTGCCTCCCCACTTTTCCCTCTTTCCTCTACGCAATTGCAATTTCATTCGATTTTTTGGCGACTTTCTTGAACAGCCTAGTCTCAACCTCCCGCCCGCTGGCCATCAATTTGGTCAGCGAGGTGGCACAACGGATACCGCCACTGTCCACGTAAATACACGTGCCGCAGCTGAAGCTGCGTGCTGGCATAAGAGTGAGATGGGCAGGTAGAGGAAAGGTAGAGAGGGGAGGCAGCGCCCACCAGGGAATACATCGATGTGCAACGTGTTTTTCCGGTTTAATACCTTTCTCAACTGAATACGAATGAAAATAACGGTACATGTGCCAAAAAAAAAAGAAGGAAAAAAAAAACAGAATAGTCAACCCCTCCCCACCCCATCACACACACACACACACACACACACACACACACAGCAAGCAAGAAACCCCCTTAGCGAAACTTGCAGAGCCAAAGAAGAAGGCAAACAGAAAACATCATGAATCCCGTATCGCGTTTACCTTCTCTCTCTCTCTCTCTCTCTCTCTCTCTCTCTCTCTCTCTCTCTCTCTCTCTCTTGTGTTTGTTTTTGTTGCTTTTGCTGCTGTTGTGTTGCAGTGGAGCACGCGCCGCTTTACGTTGCGGGCGTGACGACCACTGGGAACAGAGGCGGAGTGGCTGTCGATGTTGGCTGGGGGTTTGTTGGCGGTGACAGGCGATGGTGGGAGGGGCGGTTGTGTAGAGGGGGTCAGCAAGCGCGTTGCCAAACATTTGGCAAATTTCAACAATTTTCGCTTTTCACTTTGCCAGACCTTAGCATCCAAAAACCAACGCTTAACAATAACTGTGACTCGCCCTACGAATGCACTTTGTAAACGAATCGAAATTCAAATCGAACGGAAATAATCGAAACTAACGCTGTCGGTCGCGACTGTACGTGGGAACTATTGAAGATGAACGTTTAAACAATTTAATATCATTAAATAAGGCCAATTACGATAGACATATACGATAGATTCACACATATTTAGGACGATCTGATTATCGAATTAAGATCAGGAAACAAATAACTTCGCAAGCGATAAATCGATAGCGATTTTGGTATTTAACTTTCGTTTACTAATTGGTTGATCGATTTCAAGTATTACAAAATTATATATCGATAGCTCTGTATATAGCGATATTTTGATAAATCAAATTCTCATGTGAATTTGTTACTGATTGCATTACTATGAACAATAGCTAGGCAGACTAATATATCGATAACACACCAATCAGTTTAGGCTAAGAAACAATAAAGCAATTGCTACTCCTGACATTTGTTTCAATATCTAAGATAATCTGAGCGCTCTCGGAGAGTTATCGATAACATATAGTTGCATTAGTTGAATTTTCTTATCGAAACAACAAAATAAGCGTAATACATATGTGAATAATAAACTAAAGTTATTCTATAGTTTTCGATAAAATATCGAATTATAAATTGTATTATTTTAACCATAAAAGTTAATGAAATAGTCGGTTGAATGTATCGACATTGCAAATGCGCATTGCACCAAAGTTGTTAACGAATTATCGGTAACATTGAATATAACTAATAACATATCGATCAGCTTCTGCTATTCTTTTGACACGAAATTGAGGAGAATCAATAAAACAATTGCTACTATATATTAGTTTCAATAAATACGATTAATGCAGCAATCTTAGAGAGTTATCGATAATATAATTGCATTCGTTAAGTTTTCTTATAGAAACAACGAAAGAAGTGTAATAGTCTATGCGTTTTATATATGTACATAATGTGCCGTGGTTATTAAATAGTTATCGATAACATATCGAATAATATACTGTGTTCTTTAAACCGTAAAATCATATATGAACTGGACAGAACGAATGTATTGTAATCGTAAATGCGGCTGGCACGAAATTTCTTAACAATTTATCGATAACATATCGATAAGCTCATCGAGTATTATAGAATAATGTATGATAGTTGACAGAGTACAGTCACTTCTCTCTACAAGCAATTTCTTCAAGCCTTATTCACTTAATCAATCAACAGGATATCTGCGAGTCGGGCATGCTTAGTTGTTGTTTTCCCGAACAGTTTCTTTTATTTTGTTTATCATTTAGCTCTGCTTATGCAGTGCCCACGCACTTTGTCAACGCCCTGTTTTTTTTTCTTTTTTTTATTTATTCTTTTTTGTTATATTTCAACAACTACTTTTTGCTGTTGTGCTCTCTGTTTGTTTACACAAGGCAGCCCTGCCACGCCTACAATGCCACACGGTCGCCTCCTTTGTCCCCTTTTGCCCCCTTTGCACGTTGCAGGCAAAGCCAAACAGTCGCCTTGCTACCGGTTTTCGTTTTACGTATTTCTTTTGCGTTTTGTTAACAATTTTGTTTGTTTTTCGGACTGTGTTCTTGTTGTTGTTGTTGTGCAGTCAGTTAGTGTGTCAGTGTGCTAGACATATACACACAGACACACACAGACACACACACACACACATGCACAGAGAGCACTTGTTGTTGCTACCTGCGTGTAAAGTCGCGTGCCGAAAATCGCTAAATTTTTGGTTATTTCCGTTTGCGTTTATGTTTTACTTAAATTCCCTTTAACCGGCCTCAACATCCGACCGACCCGACACCCGTCACAGTTACAGTTACACAGTTAACCGGAAGTGTGCAGCTACCTACCCCCGTTTCCCACGATTCTCCCACCTTCGGTCACAATTTTACGCAACGCCCTCTCGGCCCGTTGTTCACCTTTCGACAGTTTTACGCTGTTGCTTTTTTATGCCCTGCACTCATTGAAAATGAACACAAACAGGGTATTATGGCACTCGGCAAGCGTATGTAACAACCAGCTAATGACGCTGAGTAAATATGAGATATATCTAATTATCATCTTGCGACTATAGCTGCCAAAGTTGTTTCAAGATATTTTCTGATGTCTGCTTGTAGGCAGGGGAGGGGGGGGGACAGGGTAGTTGATAGTGAAGCATACTCGTTAAGAGCGTTTCTACTTGTTTTTAGTTGTTGCCGTTGCGGGTTTTCATTATTTGCGATATCACGTAACGCCAAATGAAGTCGTAAAACGTCCAATCCAAAACCCACTTATACGCTCTCATTGTTCCACACACACACACACAAATATCCGCTCATTCTATGTGTGTGTGTGTGTGTGTGTGCGTGTGTGCTGCGGATTGGGAGGCATTCAATGGATTTCCGAGCGAAAACAAATTGTTAAAGTTATATTATATAGGAATTACAAGTGCGTTTGATTAAGCGCGTCGGCTCAGCACATCCAATACCTTACACCCGCAAACCCCCCCATCTATTCGCCTGCCCTTTGCCCATAGAGTCTCCGCCCATCCCCTGTCAAGCTTCTTGCTTGCCAACAAGCTGAAACTTGAGGCATTTAAATTATGCACAAGTCTCGACAACCGGAACCGGGTCAGGACAGAATGGAACAGGACGCGTTTGCCTAAGTGGTTTCTCATTTAGCTGCGACGCATAAATCAAGCATTAAAGTAAACAAACGAACAACCAGACTGACTGAACAAGCAGCAGCGACAGCAGTGGATAAAGAAAACAGAAGCATAAAACAAAAAATACAAAAAATAAAAAAAATATCAGATATATAACTGAAAACAGCAAATGAAATTTGTATTGAAAAAATGTTGAAACTACTCCACGCTAACTAATATGAATACACCTACGAGTGCGGAATATTCGGAAAACATTACAAAACTGTATAATGAATATATATTTAGTTTTTCAAAATAAATCCAAGCGAAACAGTTGATTAATATAACTCTTAAGTTGCACAGCTTCCACTCAAGGCAGTTAAGTTTCGTATTAGATATATATAAAAGATATATAAGATATATATAAATGACTTTCCATATGCTATTCCATTGACGACATTTTCTCGAATTCAAAGTGCTGGCGATTGAGGAAAACAATGGCGACAGCCATGGTATACCCTGTATACCATACGCAGATCAATCAAATTGAAAAGAAAACAACTAATTATAGACACATTTTTCAACGTAGACACTTCCAACTTATCAAATGCTTATCAAATATTATTGTTAAACGATCCTGAAAGTTTCATAAAGTCTGCGCCATAAATAGGAAATATATACAGAAGAGAAAATTGCTTGCGCTTTGTGGCAAACATATGTGTGCGAGTGAGACAGCGATAAGTTTGCAAAATATGCCGTTGTATAAATTCTATTAAAATCGAACTCAAAGATACTGACACAGGATGTTATAAAGTCGCGTGCGCTCGACTGAACCGCTTGTTATACCCTGTAGTGGGATATGTCCGTCTGTCTGTATGAACGCGTCGATCTCAGCAACTATAAGAGCTAGAGGCTCCAAATTTGGCATAAAGGTTTCTGTATATCCTCTCCAGATCGAGCGAATGACTGCGATACATGTAAATGAAGTGACGTAGCAGTCAGCTTAGAGATAGATACAGCAGCTGTACATATGCAACAGCTTGCTGCAGAGCAATCAAAGAATTCATTTCCAATAACAGTGTTTCAAAAAAGTATTTTTTTTTATCAGCTATTAAATTTAATTTAAGTTACTGTACAGGGTATTATACAGTCGCGCGCGCTCGACTTTCGTAATTTTTGTGGTTGTTCTTTTCATTCAGTAACTTGAAAATTAATTAAAAAACCATATAAATTATTTTGCTGTCGCTTGATGTGTTGATGTGGGCGTTGTGGACTTGACACATTTGTCGCCTGTCACTGGGCCAAAGGCAATTGAGCGTTTGCCACTTGCCACTTGCCACATGCCGCGTACTACACACGCCAAATTTATAGCTTCCAGCAATTTTGTTGTTGCCTTTAAACGGCTTTTCGGTTAGCTCAAATCAAACTAATATCATAAATTTAATCCCTTGCCGCAGAGCATGAGGTTACAGTTTGCGGCTTATGCCAATTAAAGCGCCTTAAGTCACACACACACACACACACACACACACACACACACACACACACACACACACACACATACATATACACACACACACACAATTACAATAGAAGCTGAGACTGCATAATCGCAGACCAGTCAGCTTAGCAACCGAAGTTGACAACTAATCGAAAGAGTGAAACGAATTCATTATTAAACAATGTTTGTCGACTCGCTGATACCCTGTTAGATAGTGCAGTTACAGTGATAAAATAATTATACGTTTCTCTTGAGTTCACGTTTCGCATTGATTCCTAAAAATAGAGAATTTCAATCCGTTTTGGTTCAACTTTTGGCTTCATTAACACTGTTTTTCTTGATTTCATGTTCTATTTGTTTCATTTTTTATGAATTTCAATAAACTGAAGTACTTCTATATATGTATATATAAATTGAAGATTTTAAATTTAAATGTAAAGTCTAAGATATTTTCCAATAATTTGTGCAAAAAAATCCGCTAAAAAGAATAAGATGATAAACAAAGAAAAAGAAATGAAATCCGTAATCGCAAATATAGACTCGACCTAAGTGAAATTTTCAATGTCCTCGTCATTGAATTGGGGAAAATGATCGAGCTTATGGGCGACATCTGAGACGCGACAACATTGGACGAGACCATATGTGGGATAATGTTGCAGCTTGATGAAGAGCGTATCCTTGAGCCAATGTACCTCGTGGCACATGCTGTTACATAATCCATATCGCTCACTGTTGGATATCTACATTAGTTGGATATGAAAGTGATAAGAAATCGAGAATTTTGGAAAAAACAAATTGTAACACATACAAAGGGCGAATTGTAGGCGACCACAACAAACTCATCTGTGGTGTTAATTGATGCTATGCGGGCCCAAATATGAGCTGGTACTGAGACAGTTTGCTCATCATTCAATTCTAAAGTCAATTTGCGAGTCTCATTGCATTGCTGCAGCGTTGGGCGATTGACGATGCCAGAAATACCAACACGAACATCAAATTTGTCAGTCAAACTGGCCTTTTGCAGAGCATTGAGCAGATGCCTCCAGTTGCCATTGAGAAGAGCACGCAACCAGACAATGCTAATCATATTCTCCAAGGGAATTAAATCATCATTGAAAGCATTGTCCTGTATAAGGCTTTTATACACGAATGTCTCCTCACCCAACAGTAGTTTCAATTCTTTTTCATTGGCCAATGCGGTGTTGATGTCCAGTGAACTGTTGGGATTATGCAGCCTAGGTTAGAAATATTATGAAAACAGAACTTCTAAAAGTTACCTGATCGTCTTGAAGATATTTGCAGAATTGGATATGCGAGCGTCCTGACCAAATCGACTCATCGGATCATCGTTAGTCTGAGTAAAAGTCATATTTTAAGTGCTCAATACAAATGAATTCAATTGGCAATCACCATCAATTGATTTACCTCATTAATCACATTGGAAGGATACGCCCTATATCTAATATACTTAAACTGCATCCTAGCTATATCATAACATATAGCAACTTTTTTCAAAGATCCCAGTTCTCCGAAATCATATCCAACTATTATTGTCATGAAATTCTCGCAATCTGACAATTTTGTAAAGCTTTCATGAATCTGAGACGATTGATTGTCCACACATTCGTTCATGTTGTTACCAAATTGGTATGCATATGAAGTGCCGGATTCACATTTTAGTTGTAGATTCGAGTCATCAGAATTAGATCTGCCATAAAGAAATAATAGTATACAATTATAGACGATTCGGTGATGTGTATGCAACAATAAGGCCAGTTTTTCGCTAATAATATTAAGAGTTAAGCAATCAAACTTTCTACTCCATTAAAAAAGCATACCGACTAAATCCATTAGCACAGAAAAGATTAATTTTACTATGCAACGATGTTTTAATAGTTGGAGGAGCATTAAGAATTAAATATTTCGTTCCGAATTTCGATATATATTTCGGAGATTGTATCCCCATATTAAACGTGCACGAGCTATGTGCATTGTCTAATTTTAGAGACAGGATGCCTAGAGCTATGAGAAACACACTTAACGGTTCCATCGCGGCGAATTTTAGAATACGACTTATTGGCATCTGGTTGATGGGATCTGCTTTTATAGCAGAACGAACGTGTTGTTATCAAATATGGAGATTGACCGCTCTAATCTCTATCTGTCAGGCAGATCAAATAGGTCAGAATTGTGTTGCACTGATAATGCGAGGCGAATTGCGATTATGTTTAAAACATTGTTCGCATCGCATGATTTTTATGGTTGCTGTCTCTATCCATTGAATAATAATCTCTAGGTATTTTGCAAATTGAATGACGATCGTATAATAAACTAAACACAAAGATTATTTCAGAGACAATTTACCATTATCTGGAACAGCACTGGAGCCGTCTAGTGATAGTAGTCTGGAAATAGTTCGTTTGTGTGGTATTGATACTTTTTCCGAACACAGGGCACAGGGTATTTCGCAGTCGCAGGCACACTCCATAAACGTGTTTTTACTTTACTAATGCTTATCAGTTGAATGAATTCCAAAGAGCAAATTTTGAAAAAGGGGAGCTCCCGCAATTTTGTATTTAATCAAATATTATGTGCAACGAGTTACGAGAGTCGAGCACACGCGACATTATAATACCCTGTACAGTCTTTTAAATTAAGTATTTTCATTATAATAGAAGTAATTACCTAACAGGTGAAAGAAAAAAAATACTTTTTTGAAACACTGTTATTGGAAATGAATTCTTTGATTGCTCTGCAGCAAGCTGTTGCATATGTACAGCTGCTGTATCTATCTCTAAGCTGACTGCTACGTCACTTCATTTACATGTATCGCAGTCATTCGCTCGATCTGGAGAGGATATACAGAAACCTTTATGCCAAATTTGGAGCCTCTAGCTCTTATAGTTGCTGAGATCGATGGCAGAGCACATGCAACATTACGAACTAATATTTCTATTGCAACTATAACATATACCGATCCGATGTGTATATACTGTGTGCAGCAGTAGGACAAGGAGAATGCCGAGAGACTAATTTGCAAAGAGACAGACTGGCACGTCGATATCCACTCAGCCCGTTGTGCGTGTCAAGAATATATATACTTTACTTTACTATCGACTGTAAAGTGCTTCCTTGGCCGGTGGTATGGTTCTCAATCGGACCGGGATCAGTGTGCAAGAGAAAGAGAGAGAGAATGCTCCATATTCTTCAACCCTACATCTATGAATCACTGTTTACTCTTACTGCTGTTGCTCCTTTCGTTGTCTTTGACTTCCAGCTAACAGTGTTCTGTGGCTGCCAGCTTGTGATCGAGTGCAGGAACTAACCACACCCAGTGAGAGGTGAATAGCGATAGCGACGAGGTGAGTTTGGCATCACCAGCGAGCCGCAGCCACTGAAGCATGTGTAGCTAGGTAGCTTCAGTTGTCCCGTAGCGCTAGCTGCCTGCTATGACACCCTTTACTTTATTTAATACGTTTCATATCCGCCTCACCGGATATAAATGCTATAAAAGTTAGCAAATTGAAGCAATAATTAATGATAGATCAACGCTGTAAACACAAATAGATATTAATTAACCATTCCATCAATAGTTTGTATTACATATTGTGCAGGTGTATAGTAAAGTAGTCCTTCTGATTTTTGTATATAAAATTATAAAAATACATCATTAAGAAATAGTTTAACAACAATGCTGCAAAATGTCAGTTTCTAATACAAAAAAATTAATAAGTACGCAAATTTTTCTTGAATTTTCGATCTCAATCGATTGTGGGGACTTTGTGCTAATCGGAAGAAGCAAAAAAAACTTTAATAAACAATTAATTTATGACTATTAAAAAGTAAAATTTGTAATTGTAAGCAGCGAGATTTGAACTTGTTGTTCTTCTAATTAGAGCAATTGAATGATGGTGATCATTCATTCCCTAATATCTTCTATGTTTATGTACCGATTGTGATGGTTTCATCACATCCACAAAGGGCATCCCCTATGTAGGGCAAATCGGAAATCTGTCTAGAAATACGTATTTTTCGGCTTATGCGGCTGCGGAAGAGGGTGTGGCAAAAATCTAAAACAAACTTGATCTGCGTGCACACTATACAAGTGTTGGTAACTCTAGCTCTTATAGTCTCTGAAATCTAGATGTTCATACGACCGGACAGTCGGACAGACGAGCATTGCTTTATCGTCTCGGCTTGTGATGCTGATCAAGAATATATATACTTTATAGGGTCTGCCACGCCTCCTTCTGCCTGTTACGCACATTTCGCTTTCGCCAAACCTAATAGACTGTGTACTTTTTAAGTACAGAGTCTAAAAAAAAATCTCATCTATCTGTGAACGCTCTGTAGCTGCAACTAACAGTATGATCTACACTAAAGACTGACTCGACTGAACTAATGTTTAGATCTAATAATAATAGTAACTAATAGAAACTTATATTGTTTTCTAAACACTTTTCGACAATTTGTATATATTATTTGTACTTGAATTGCGAGTATTTAAATTGACTGTCAATTGATTAAAGTTTCGTATTTCTGTCTGCTGTCAAAATGTTGAAATGTGAGAAGTTGATGGTACTGCTGCTGGTTGCTGCTGCTGCTGTGTGTGTGTGTGTGTGTGTGTGAGGGGGGCTATTGTAGTGTCACCGCAAAGCTATTAACAACAGTTTGCGTAAATGACACTGCAATAAAGCAACAAATGGAACAAAGCAAATGAGAGGAAGAGAGAATAACATTAAAATGATACAACGCAACACAGAAGCAGAAACTGAAGACAGAAATATGTGAGTATATGTGTCTCGCTCACATTCGAGGTTGCGTTACTCTTTCGCACCCCTTTGTCTCATGTCTAACGGACTCTGACCGTTGGGCAGGGGCAATGTCTTATGCACAGATTTATTATGTGGCCATAAATAAATTACAGGGCCCAGCGCACAGAGTGCACATAATAACACGGCTGAAGCGACGGCGACGGCGACGGCTGCTGGACGATGGTGGTGTCCAGCCGAGGGGGGTTGGGGTGGGCGCCTTCAAAAAGGGAATGGCTGGGGTTTTTCTGCTCTCGAAATGTGGCCAAAAGCAAAGCAAAACCAAACACCAAATTACCAAAATACCAAAAATGCTTGCCAAGGGCAATTCGAGCGTGACCCGTTAGTGCGCTCTGTGTTTTTTTTTTGGGTGGCTCCTGCGATTTATATGATAAGGGTTAAAAGGTCTGTCGACAGAGATACCCTTTGCCCAATCCCCACATTCCCACTTGCCCCCACAACCTCAACTTAGCCATTCCCCATGCTGTCACACCGTTTTAAGCCCTTTCAAAAATGCATGAAATTGTTGAACGATCTAATTAGTGCTTGAAACTGTGAAGAGACCTCGAAACTCATCTTCTCATCTTATCACGTTGGTGGAGCAGCGTGCGAGCGAGCAATCACTTTGTCGGGCTTACAATCATAATGACGTGAGGTTTCATAAAGTGTGCTAATACAGGCCGCAACTAGCTGTGTGCGACGCGAGTATACCCTATAAAAACATTTGTTTGAAAAAGAGAGGGAGAGAGAGAGAGAATGAGGAGGAGAAGGAGTGCAACAAGAATTTTGTTAAAAAAAAAATGAAACACTTATCTCTCTAGCTGTTGGTATACCCTATTTATAATTTTAATGGGTATAGTCTGTATAAAGTTTCTGACGTCAAATAAGATTAGCTGATTAGATTAGTCGAAATGACTTTAGGCTAGTTTCAAAACTCGCATTTGGTTAGAACTGTACTGAACAGGGTATCTGCTGGTTGTGCTAACTATGCGACGATTATAAAACATAAAAGGGAAGAGAAGAATCTTTGCCAAGTGAAGAAATGAGAGGGAAAAGAAGAGAAAATCAAAGTGAAACGACGAGAGAAGAGATAATAATTAAAACGAAATGAAGAAAACCAAAGAAAAGAAGACAAGAGAATTTAAGAAACGTGAAGAAAAGTAGAAGCATGCATTCTAAGAAAGAGAAGACAAAGCAAAGAAACGAAAAGACGAGAGGTGAAAGCGCAAGAAAAACGGAACGAAAACAAGGAATAGAGATAAAAGGATGAAAATGAAAATAAAAAGATAAGTCAACAGATGAGAAGAAGACATTAAGAAGAAAGGATCAAAAGGGATGAGATGATAAGAAGAGGGAATAGAAAAGATGAGAATAGAAAGGAAATGAAGATAAAAGAAATGTAGAAAACTCAAAGAAGATGAAAGATGAAGACAATAGTAAAAACAAGATGATCAAAGAATATAAAGAGAAAATAAAAGACTAGAAGAGAAGAGATGATTATAGAGAACAGATAATAGTATAGAAAAAAAGATCAAATTAAACAAGAATACTAAAAGAAGTCGCAAGATGAAAATAAAACAAAAAGAAGATGACCAAAGAAAATAATAGAAGAGAAGGAACTGAAAGAAATGGTAAAAAAGAATAGAGAATACAACAAGGAAGAGTATAGAAAAGAAAAGAGTATAGAAAAGTGAAGAGAATAGCAAAGAAACGAAAACAAGAAAGATAAAAAGTGAGGAATGTCAAAAGAAACGAAAGGGGAAATAAAAGAGAATTCTAAGAGTTAAAGAAAACATGACAGATGAAATGAGACTGAGGAAGAGCAATAGAGGGTATCATTATTATTAATTATTAAGCGTCTATCAAGACATTCAGACTGCATTGATGCCACAAATCCTACTCAATTTGAATGACTCCCATTGCCATCGCACTTTCTACTTAGTTAAATTGTTTGTTATTAGCGTAACTCGAATGCCAGCTTATGCTACTTATGTACAACTCTAATTTATCTAGTTGGTCTGGCCACACTTAAATCTGGCAACGCCCACACTGACCGCGTAAATAACAGACAAATCGGAAAGAGCTCTGACATCTCAACTCCAACTGTGGCTTCTAGTTCGACTCAAACTTTGAACGTCTCAACGATTGTGTGCAGTTGAAATGGTGTGGTGTGATATGGGGAAGGGGTAAAAAGATGTGTGTGTGTGTGTGTGTGAGTGTGGGGGGGGGGGGTGAGAGAGAGAGAGAGGGGTAGTAAATGTAGGGTCGAAGATGACGATGAGTGTCAGGCTGTCGGGCTAGCAATAAATATCAAAGCATTTGTTTGCCGTCAAAAGCAAAAGGCTGCCGGGTTGCACCGCTGACACGCCCATTGTGTGCGTATAGATGTGTGTGCGTGTGTGTGTGTGTGCGGGTGGGTGACCGTCAGGCCCAGTCAGAGTCGCAGTCACAGCCGCAGTCACAGTCTTAGTCACAGTCAATGGCTGTGGCACGTGCGCCGTAATTTGAGCATTTAACATTTAAAGCAGCTCGTGAAAGGCAAATCGCTCTCTCTCTCTCTCTCTCGCTCTCTCTCTCTATCTCTCTCTCGCTCTCTCTCTCTCTCTCTCTCTCTCTCTGGGCGACTTTGCTTCTCTCAGGTGAATGGCAGTCCGTACACGGGGGCGTATGCGCAATAAATTTAACGAGCTGCCATTAGAGACGACGAGGCCAAGATGTCAATGCGAGTGCCAGCAATTGGGTGGCATAGAAACTTGCGTCAGGTTAATGATAAATTGACTTAATTATTTGACGTGCCAAAAGGCAAAGCAAACACATCCACACACACACACACACACACAATTATGAATTGTATGCTCATGTGTTTCTTCTAAAAAAAAATAATCAAAAAATTGATAAATTGATCAACTTAAGAATTAACATTTGAATTTGCAACTGAAATTGTTTCAAATTGTTGTGACAATTTCACACATAAAAACGAAATCTGCACAATTTCTCTTTTCTTCAGCCTGTACCGTCGGGCATCCTTACAATGGACTGTATGTGCTATGGAACTCAACATTTTCTGCTTTCATATCAAATACACAATTTTGCTGAGTATATTTTCTATAAAATTCAACGATTTTCTGCTTCTTTGCGATTTCATTATAATGCTGCTTGACTGTACAGTGTTCAGAATTTATGAAGCTATAAATGCAAAGCACTTCAACAGGTTTGACTATTCCATTGCCCAGCAGTAAAGTTTCAGCTTAAACTAAATTAGTAACAAGCGGTTTAGTCGAGCACACTCGACAGCATAATACCCTGTACAGCATTCGATAATAAAAGTATCTTAATTCGCAAAATCAATATCGCAACGATAAAACAAAACGTACGGAATATATAAACTGAGCAATCAGGTCTGTGATAGAATTTTGCTCTTTTTCAATGAAGAAATTTTGTATATAAACAAATCTTGAGTATCAAATTCTTTCAAATGTTATAAAATTTCAAAATGAAAGCATATATATGAGTTTTAGACTTGCAGCACAATTGTCGGCAATTGCAATGTCTGAGAGTGTTGGTTAATCCCAAAATGATGTGGCATAGCACTCAGCTTTTGATCGAGTATGCGACACATATGCAAATAATTCACATTTGAATTAACATTTTCGCTAATTTATAGTCAAACAAATCAAACATTTAACAAAGAAATAAACTAAAGAGAAAGGCGAGCCGAGGTTTTGGATACCCTGGCAATTGATCGATTGCTGCAAGGGTATACAAATGTTATGTACCGAATATAACTTGTAAATTATATGAGGAGTGCTATTTCCAGCACTTCAGGTTGGCATTCAGCTTAGAGGGAAGCGTTTAATACAATTTGGTATGACACAGACCAAAATGTTGTTTTGTGGCACTTGAAGCTGGAAGGAGAGTGTTGTTGTAGTGTAAATTGAAGGAGAATAGAGTATGATTGAATTCATATGCCTAATGAGTGAATGCGTGAGCGAATTGTATAGCCAACTTGTGGCAATGACGACGCACACGTGCAGTAAATCAAGTTTGCCGAGTTTCGTTTTCATTGTGCTCGTTTCGATTTCGATTTCGTATGCAACATGCGATGTTTGTGGTAACAGCAAACAAGAACAACAAAAACAACAAACGACAACAACAACAACATCTAAACAACATTTTTCAACAATTTAATTTATTTATTTTGGCACTTTTGTTATTGTCGCAATCGCAATAGTCAGCTAACCTGACATGGGTTTCTTCTCCATCTCCTGCTCCCTCTCCATCTGCAGCACCTCGTCGTCGTCCTTCATCCTTCATTCTGGTGATCGAAACGCACTGATAGCCTCTGTCACTCAAACGAACTGGTTGAGTGTTTGTTTGCCTGTTTTGCTTGTCTCGTTGTTTGGTTACTTTGTTGTTGTTGTTGTTTTTGGCTTGCCTTCTGCCTTTGGTTACATTGTCGATATCGCCACCCGCTAATCTGAAGGACACTCGTGTTTTTGTTGTTAGACCCACATAAAATACACCCACATGCCTGCCATTCAATTAGCCCCCAACCCACTGCTAAAAGAAATCCCAACTGTCGTCTGTCTTTACCCAAAAAAAAAAGCAGCGCAAATCATTAAAAACTTGCTGTAAAGAAAACCAAATAATTCTATAAGCAATGTTTTGTGTTATTGAGAGCGAGGTAGGGCTGCAAATATGTTAAAGTTAAAAATATAATGCGACTGGCCTGAACTCTTGGAAGTTGTATATCTTTAAGTCATTGACTGAAAGTACACAATAAACAATATTCCAACATAACGAAGACCAAACTGCAGACAGCTACTTACAAACAACATAAAAGCAGTTGACAACTCCACGCCACAGAGGAAATCCGTGCTAAAAAGAAATGCGACGTTATTAAATATAATTGAAATGAAAAGTTTGTTAATTAAGTGTTTATTGCTGTATATTTCCCGGGGATAATTGTCGTAACACAGTTGAATTATATTAGAGAATTTGAATACAAATGAACCTGGGAAAAAATATGAATAGAAAATGATAATTTCATAATATTAGCTTCACTTTTACACCTTGAGTCCATTGCAAATCTAACCGAGCAGCAACTCCTCTTACCGTATGAAATGTATAACAAATTGAGCTTAATTGATTTAGTTATTATTTCCATTTATTTATAAGAGCAATTTTAGATATATTCCCTAGAGTTAAAGCATATTTCATAAGTAGCCACGACTCGATGTGTGCTGAAAATTTCATTAAAAAAGTTGACTTAACTCGAAAATTATTCGAGTAATAATTGTACAAGGGATCTAGTCTTGTTTAATGAGCTTGACTAATTAGCTGAACAATAGAGTGATGGGTATTTGCAAATCGAGCATGCTCGCAATTTAACATCTGAACAATCGATTGTATTTTCTTTTATGAAATTTTGTTTGTACATTTTTAAGCCGATTTGTTCATTGTTCATTGTTCACCTGCATCACCTGCAAAGTAAATTATTTGCACACATATTTCACAAACGTAGTCAAAGTCTAATTAATGAGACTGTAATTCTGATGGTTATAATCATTAATTCATAATTATAGTTTGCTGTTTTCTCTGTTTATTTTTATACATTTGATTTATTTTCCTTTTTTTCTTTTTCAAATTGTTTAATCTTCTCCATAATTTCAGTTCAATTTTTTTTTTAATTATATTTCTCTCTAATATATATTATGGGACGCAATAAATTCTTTATTGTCACATTATTACAACTGACTTGGCTTTGCATAGCTCTTATTTTGATTTCATATACTTTGTAGGGTCGGAGGCGCCTCTCTCTTCCATGTTGCGCACATTTCGCCACTGACAAACTTAATAGACTCTTGCACATTTGAAGTGCAGGGTCGAAATAATGTATTGCAATACATTCTTAACATCGATTTGACCTCTAGCGTTGTATTATTACACGTTTAATGCCACTTTCAAACAGTTGCCGCTCTTCTTAATGCATTTCACTTGCACTTTCCAACGACATTCATGATTAAATACATTTTCCATTTTCCATTGTCACATTTCATAGGTATTGCAAGGGAAATTTCCCCCCTTGTCATAAGAGACAATAACTGTGACATATTCGGTTTAGAATTGAGAAATGTTCTTGGCATATTGAAACATTGCTTTGAAGCGTTTAATCAAATCAAATGCAAGTTTCATTTTAATTGAGCCAAATTAGTTGCAATTAGATGTGATAAGCAGAGAAAATGTTGCCACCTACCACACTGCCACAACATACTGTCTGTCAACTGTATTCATGCCACACACAATTCGTTGCTTCAATCTTAGACTCTAGAATTCCCTTTGAAAGTGCAAAATTTGCCAAGCAATTTAATAGTTTATGCCGTTTTTGCAATTTCATCATTTGGCATTTAGCAATTTGGGCTTTAATGTTGCCTTCGGCCCTCGGTTACGTAGCCGACCCGTTGGGCCAGCTTGAGTTACATTGGTTTATGGGTTAAAAGCGCGCAGTTCAGCATGAAACCAGCAAAAATGTTGCTACTGCACTCGCTGCGGGCAGAATGTGAGAGAATGAAATACTAGGTGACAAATGAAAAATTATTTTCCTCATGAATTAGTTAACATTGTGGCCTGCAAATGGGGAGAGAAATGGTTACCGAACGAATGGTTACCAGAAAAAGAAAGAAAAGTTTGAAAATGCAGCCAACTAACTCCAAATGGGGCTGACATTTCTCGATGAATTTATTCAATTTTCAAAATTGCGATTTTCACCATTTCCACAACCGATTTTGCAGCATTTTCACCCCGCAACAGAACACATTGAAAGGGTGTCATAACTTTGTATTAATAAATGTCACAGACAGAATGTAGAATGTATTAACCAGTCGAGGGGATGTTGATATAGATTTTTAGAGCTGGAGTTTCCTTATATGATGTGTAGTCTGCACTTTACTGTATGGCAAATTAAGTTTGTCTGTTTGTTTGTCTGCTGTCACCTACTTAATATATATTTAATATACTCTACCTATTCTGAAAATTTCATAATGATCGCTTAATAAACAGCAAAGTTATTTGAGAAACAAGTTGCCAGAGTGTGATGCAGCTTTGGCGCCATCTAGCGACAGTAGTCTGCAATGCGATTAGATATATATATATATATATATATATATATGATGTTTGTGTGAGTGTGTGAATAGTTTGTAAGGCTTTCTTTTGGACTCTACGCTGGGTATTTTATAGTCGAGCATACTCGACTCGCTTGTTCCCATTTGTTTTGTTTGCGCTTCTTTTGTTGTTTTTTTTCCCCCCGTACGCTTTTCGTTTTCGCATTTGCAAAACGCGAAATGAAAACTCAGTCGCAGTCACAGTCGCAGTCGCAGTCGTGACACAGTTAAATTCACGTGACAAGCCAATATTAAATGTGATTCAACACAGAGACAAAGACAGAGGCACACAAACAGAAAGAGAAAGAGAGAGAGTGTGTGAGAGAGAGAGAGAAGGCGCTTAAAAGAGATTGAAAGCCAAAAGAAAAAAGCAAAAAAAAAAAACAAAACAAACACAAAGAGAATGACAGTTAGACTGTGAAAGTGTAGGCAAGAGCGAGACACAGAGCGAAAAAGAAAGAGGAGACAAAGACAGAAACAGATAACCAAAGATAGAGCGAGATAGAGATAAACTTGACTTGGCATGAAATCGATCGCTGCGAGCTTCAGGCGTCTACTCCATGAGATGGGTGGGGGGCACAATGGGGTTGTGTGTGGTATGGATAGATGGGGGGGGGGGGGGGGGTTAAATTGAAATTGAGGGGTATGTGGTGGAGCGTGGTGCGGGGTGCTGGGTGCTGGGTGCTGGGTAAACTGTCATGTTTGGTTTGCTTTGCTTGCCGTTTGCCTCGTCGAGTTGACATTGCCATTTGCCGAGTTTCAGTTTCCGTTTCCGTTTCAGCTTGCAGCATTGCTGCAATTAAAATTGAATCAATTATGATTTTGACTTTGCCGCCATGCCGAGTGCATATCAAGTGGATCACAAATGTCAACGAAAGACCTACCAACCAACCAACCACCCAACCAACCAACCTCACTGCCTTCCTCTTTCTCTCTCTCTCTCTCTCTCTCTCTCTCACACACACTCTCTCTCCCCTGTAAACATTGAATTTAGCATCGATGGCCAGAGACACAGTTAGAGCACAAACAATCAATAAACTCAAATGTTAGACAGAGTCGACAATTTCGAGTAAAACGTGCTTTCCAAAAAGTTGAAGAAATTGCCGACAAAATATGCCAACGACGATGTGTGGCACCCGAGCTGACCACACGCCAAATTTTCCCAACAATACTCAAATAGATCTTTAGATATTTCAGTTTGCGGTATTAAGTTGCCTTCAAGAACTTTTGTATTCTGATTTTATATATTAAAGCCTTGCTTCTTTAGTAATTTGAAAAGTCTTGAATTGTCTCTTCAATTCTGAGAAAATTTCGAAAAATTAATTTTTATATTTCTAATCTAATTAACTATTTCGCTGATATATCGCCAAATGATCAAGTATAAAATTATATATTTTTTTTATTAAAAATTAAAATATATTTTAATAGATTTATGCTGAAATAAACTTCATTGATTCTGTAGGTCATAAGCTGTAATCAAGCTCAAGAACTCAGCTCTTAACTTTACTTAAAGTTACAGTTGAGCCTGGCTAACAGGCAACACTCGAGTGCAGCAAAAAATCTAAAATTTGATTTCCACTACAAATTTGACATTTTATTTTATTTATTTAACGTCGACTAACAGCAGTCGACCCAATTAAAAATCAAAATCTTAAGATAATTAAATTAAAAATAATTACAAATGAAATTTAAGTGTAAAAATGAGTTTAAAATTTAAGTTTAAAATAAGATTAATTTAAATTTATATTTAAAATTTCAAACATACATTTTTCTACGTTTTTATACATATATTAAAATCATGTTTTATTGGAAAATCGAGGGGGCAACAAATATAGATTTATTGAGCACCGGAAAAATGTGCAAAAATGGCATAAAATGTGCATGGAATTTGTTGTGAAAAATGGGAATTACGCAAAATTGCTGTGCTTTTATATCGAGTTATGAAGTTACAGTAAAATATCTGTAAGTGCAACTAATTATAATGCTTCAAAAAATATTTGATATTTAATTCAGATAATTATGTATAGTTAACTTTCAGCGAGTTAAGCAAATATAGAACTTTTCTAGGAAAAAGTTAATTCTCGTAAAATTGAAATTAAATAAAATTAACAAATAATAAAATAAGTTAATTTATTTTTTAGCTTAAGCTTTGTCAAGTTTTGTGAGTTACAAAGAAAAATTCGATTGCATTTTTTTGTGATTTCAACGATGAAAATATTTGAGTTTCTGTAGCAACGAGTAACGAGTTAGAGAGAGGTGTTCGACATGCCGAGGCTTGACTGTAGGTAACAGATATAACAGAAATGTAAGCAAGAAATAAAAGTCAAATGATATTCAGAAGTTCGATTAGTAAATTGTAGATGTCTTAACTGTGAGGCCACGCCTTGTCCCTGTTTGCTGGTCATTTATGATATAAACTATTAACCTCTTGATATCACACACATGTGTGCGTGTGCGTGTGTGTGTGTGTGTGTGTGTGAGTGTGTGTGTTATTTATTTATGTGTGTTCTTCGCTATGCTCTCATACTTACTTGCGGTGTCTTAGGGGATCTTGAGTTGGCAATTCTGAAATGGTACGTGAAGTAATAAGCTCGCTCAGACGCTGAGTGCCACAATTTGTGTCCAATCCCATTTAAAATTGCATTCAGCCGTGTAGAGGGTGTTTGCAAAAGGAGTGATGGGGTGTGTGTGTGGGGGGGGCGGGGATTAAAGAAGCGAGTCAAACAAGTTTTAAAGCAAACAACTTTACTGTTGTTGCCCGTAACCGTAACCGTAACCGGAACCGTTACGGTTGCTGCTGTTGCTGTTGCAAGTTCAATATATATGGCAGTTGCCGTTGACTTTTGATCGCTTTCCAACGCGCGCACACACATACACACATACACACACACACTCGCACACACATGCACATATGGTCAGAGGCTACTTTGTTGTCGCCGTGGCGAATGTGGCGTATGCGCAATATTTGTATTACTGTTCCAAAGCTAGAAGATGAAGCTGTTGCTGTGTCCCAGTTATGGCGTGTCTACTGTGTGTGTGTGTGTGTGTGTGTGTGTGGGAAAAGAGAAAAACGGCATCAGTTATGGCAAACGAATGCGATGCCGCCTCGCCCTTAACTCAAATGTACAACATCAATAAATAAAAAAGAAAACCAGGCGAAAGGATATAAAAAAGGATAATAAACAGAGTCCCCTAAGAAATCTATAACTGAGTGCGCCACATCAACACACACACACACACACACACACAGACACACTCGAAACACATTGCAACATTTGCTTGGGCAGCAGCCTGAAATTGCCAGCGACAGCAACAACAACAACGATAAGGATAAGGATATGTTTGTGGTTGTTGCTGCTGCTGCTGCTACTGTGTCGAGTGCTTGAAACACACGTTCAAATTTAAACGATGTCTCTATATATATAGAGCTCTTGGCCCTGCCTCCAGACTTACACACACACACACACACAGCAGATACACACAGAGCACACATAAATTTCCATATGGCAGACTCATGCAATATGCAGGATAACCTCGATGAAAAGGCGATAAAAGACGCCTCCTAATGCCCTGCGCTTTTCCCTGCTTCCCTTCCCTTCCCTTCCCATTCTACCTAACATCGTTTATACCCGCTGCCACCACTGCACTCACTCACTATGCCTTGTCGATGACATTCAAATGAATAAAGCAAAAGCTGGCGCCTATCTCGCTAATGTATCCTGGCCAAGTTATGAGTGACAGTCACAGCAGTGAGCGCGCCAAGTCGTAAACTCAATTTCTTGACACTGTCAATGCAGCACGAATTTGCCGCACACACACACACACACACACACACACACACACACACACGTACACTCACTCACATCCATACTGAACTTTGTGGCATTGACATAAATGTACGTTCAGGATGCGAGGCAAGTTGATTGAATGCGGTTGCGACTTATCAACAGACTTCAGACGCACCAAACAACTTGCGGCATCATCATCAATTGGGCATCCTTGTCTTTGACTCAAGCGCATTCTCACTGACTACCTCTAGAAACGAAACTAAATGCAGATTAATTTGTCTCACAGACACAGACTCACAGCATGCCTTTGTAACTCAATTCAATCGATTTCATCAGAGTTTTGCAAATAATTTGGAAAACCTTGCACTAAATTGAGGAAAGTCCGCAATGGAATTCCAATATTTCGAAGTAATTGTTATTGCCAACACTTTAATGAACTCCCAAGCATTGTAAAACTAGTAATTCTTCAATAATGCTTATGAAATTTCAAATATATTCCATAAGGAAAGTTTCCATAGATTTCTCGTCGTTTTCTGAACTATTCTAAATAAAAATGTACAAATGAACTTTCTAAGAATTGATTTGAATTTTAAATATCTAAATAAAACTTGAAATAATATTTTAAAATTGTAATAAAATATATGTCAAGAAAATGGTTTTATTTTTAGCGTATTTTATATGCAAATAAAATTTTAAAATATTTTTAAGACTTCAAATTCGAATCGATTCACAATTTATTCGGGAGTAATTCTAATAAAAATCTCAAATATTTAGGTGAAACTCAAG
The DNA here is from genome assembly GCA_035042075.1 of Drosophila macrospina. Classification (NCBI taxonomy): domain Eukaryota; kingdom Metazoa; phylum Arthropoda; class Insecta; order Diptera; family Drosophilidae; genus Drosophila; species Drosophila macrospina. Next base: position 1,670,451 of record JAWNLW010000359.1, read on the forward strand.
CAAATGCTTTCCAAATTGTTCTGACTGTTAAACTTAACAGTAGTTTCCTCCGAATACGACTCAATTATTTTATTGAAATAGTGAAATTGTTTTAACATTTTGTTTAGCGCAAATTTTCTCAATGTACCGAATTTTATGCAGCCTAATTCAGCACATTATCACTAGAGCGCATAATATGAAATTCAGACTAGAAATTGTTGATCAAGGAAAAGTCATTACAAGTTGCAAGGATTCAGGAATTGTGCTTTAGAAATTGAACTAATATCATTTCGAACATGGAATCTACAAATTTTTCAAGTAAAATATTTGAAAGTTTTCTTATGCTACATTTTATTAGTAAACTTAACTAACAAGTATATATATAATGCTATTAAAGAGTTAAGTATTTAAGCAAAGCATTCATTTATAGATGCGCTTGAGTTTTTCTTGTCAGCGAGTACTGAATTTCATGCTGCCTAGTTCAGCACATATTCCGTAGTTGCAAATTTGATTTAAATTTATCGCATTTTCTGTTTAACTACTGAGTTCCCTTGAGGGACTTGATAATCTCTTGAATTGTTCCAATTGTTTTAAGAGGTAATCCCTCTGGCAGCATCTAACAAACAAATTCCCTTCCCCTCTTCACACTTGGGTTTCCACCATTTTATATCCTTAAAGAGGGTATTATAATTTTGTAGAGAAATGTGTAACGCTTTAATGGAAGCCTGGCTCAACCCTTCCACTAATCTCTTAGTATATTTTTGAAAATTTGTATAGAGTCGCTTTGCTGTCGTAGTTAGTACATATGTTGGTATCAGTCGGATCGGATTACTATATCATAGTGCTGTCGTAGGAAGGATCCGTTGAAAATTGATTCTTTGTATTGAACAATTTGCTGTTTCTTGAGATTTCTAAAGCAAATAGGTCCTATCGGAAATATCTGTTGAAAATGTATCCTTTGTATGAAAAACTTTGTTGTTTCCTGAAATATCTTAAGCAAACTCACAGGTTGAGGATTTGATATTGCTTTCATTATACTATCTAAATCTTTTTGAAATCGAACAACTATATCATATAGCTCCTATACGAAGAATCGGTTGAGAATTACACTTGAGTATGAGAAACTTTGTTATTTTCTGAGATATCTAAAGCAAACTCACAGATCGAGCACTTAATATTGAGTCTATTATGCAGTTGAAATTTTGTTGAATTCGGACAACTATATTATATAGCTCCTATAGGAAAGATCGGTTTAAAATTGATCCAGAGTATGAATAACTTTGCTGTTTCTTGAGATATCTAAACCAAACTCATAGATTAAGCAGTTGATACTGCTTTTATTATACTAACGAAATTTTTTTAAATCGGACAACTATATCATAGAGCTCCTATAGGAAGGATCGGTTGAGAATTAACCTTAATCCTAACCTATATCATATATTGCTTCTCTAGGAACTATGGGTCACTGCAAGGGTATCAAAACTTCGGTGCGCTGAACCTTTAGTTCTTTTTACTTCTTGCAGCTGCAACTCATTTGGCAAACGCAACGCATTGAGCTGATGCTCACTGAACTGAGATTTAGAAAATAGACGTTGCGTTTGCTGTCGCAGTCGCCGTCGCTGCCGCTGCCGCTGCTGGCGTTGACGTCAATGTTGGCGTTGGCAATTCTGTAGCACTTGAACGTGCGCCAAATTAAAACACCGCAAAATGTCAAGTGCCACGAGTTGCAAGTTGGGCATGCGAAGTGCCCCAAAAGAGATACACAGAGAGAGTGAGAGTGAGAGAGAGAGAGAGAGTGAGAAAGAGAAAGGTTTGATAGAGCGAGTGTTGGAAAAGGGTGGGGGGAGGTGCGGCATAAGCGACGCATTTATTTTAATGAGCATTAAATGATGTGGCAAGCCCGATGCATTGCCCCGCCATCCCCCCCGCAATTCCATAGCACAGCTGCCACATTTACAACTTAATGATGCCAATCGACAACTATGCACAAAAGTATGCAACACATTTTTGCAACATGCTTGCATGCACCACAAATGTGCCACACACACACACACACACACACCCCCCCAATGCTTTCAAATCACAATTGAAACTGTGCTTGAGCAGCATATGTATGCATGTAAAAGTAGGCGAAAGGCGGCAAGTGGGCGTGCCTAGTCAATGTTACTAAATTTCATGACATTGCTGTAAATTTATGGCACACACAAAAATCTTTTGTGCATTCACACACACACACACACACACGCACACACAGAGCTTTTCCCGTATGTGTGGCAATCGCTTTGTGCAGCATCCGGTGGCGCATCCGTTTAGTCTGCGGCAAGGGGCGGTGGGGATCGGTTGGATGAGGAAATTGAAACAAATGTTTTAGAGATATTTATTTGCATATTTGCATAATTTTTCGGTTGCATTTTTTATGCGGTTTTTCTATTATTCATATGCAGCTGCAGCAGCCGACACAAACAGCCGCAGACATGACTACCCCCACTTACCGCACTCCCTGCCGCCCTATACCTTCAGTCCCTCACTGAAGCTACTACTTACCCAACCGCTCATCCCCGTTCGTATTAAGGCCGAACATGTAATAACACATACGCTTTTCTTTTCTTTTCATTTCTTTTCTCTTTTTTTGGGCATGGCAAATGTAACACAGCACTTTGTGATGTAGCAACTTTCTCTCTCTCTCTCTCTCTCTCTCTCACTTCGTGCTCTCCCTCTCTCTCTCTAGGTCTCTTCTCTCTTGTCTAACAGCTGCTGCATTAGTCGCATCTATCAGGCGTGTTCCCAATTCCATTCTACCATTTGAATTCTATAGAGCTTGTGATCTGCTTTACGCATTTCTATCTCATGGATTTGTTAGTGGCAACTGGAAAGAAATGCAAATATTTTCATATTGCATTGCATTGTTTAAAAAGTTGTCAATTAAAATAAACTAAAAACCCAACTACTTAGAGTTGTTTAAAACCAATAGAGAAGACTAACTTATTTTTATAATTATATACAAAAAATTATGTACATCAATTTGACTCGTGAAGATTTGAAATAAATAAATATAATTTTTTTTCACTAAATACATTTATTTTTGCATATTAAATTTGTAATTTGTAGTTATTAACTGTCAGTTTTATATATTTTTGTAATTATTCTGTACATGTTTTCAATTTATATGGATTTCTTGTTATTTTTATGAGTATTTGTAGTTAATTTTAAGCAGCTTAAATTGAAGATTAAAACATAATTAATAATGCTGTTCGTATGCTGTACTTTAATTTGTTATACAAATATTAAATAAGAACTATTCTCTTGCTAACAATTTAATTTAAATAAATAGATAATTCTCCCTATTTTTGTAAATTTTTGTTCTAAACTTGAAGCGTTGAATTAATTGCCACACAAAAAAGAAATTGTATGCAAATATTTTGCAAAATTAATTGTTCTTAATAGAGCTCTAACATTTATGGAAATGTAACATTTAATGTTTAAATTTCTTTCTTTTAATGTGCAGAGTATTTACTATTTGGACATTGAATCATTAGTTGACTCTGGGTTCAACTGTCATTAAAATGTGTCAAGTGTGATATTTTTCATACACTAAGTAACATAGAGATAGAGCTGCAGATGGAAATGGAGAATGGGAGAATGGGTGTGCGGCAGAGAGATGCACTGCGTAAGGGGAGTGCGACAGGGAGAGAGGGAAGCGAGTAAATGGACATGGACATGGACATGGACATGGCCACTGAACAGGCACTTTAGTCAATTAGCAGGGCAAATGTTTTGTTTTGTTTTTATTGCAATTGCAGCTATCATTTGTGTTGTTCTTGTTGTTATCATTGCTGCTGTAATTGTAGTTGTCGTTGTTGCTGTTGCTGTTGCTGTCGTTTTGCTGCCAATGTGCAGGGACTGACGCATTTTGAAGCTTTATGAATTTATTTATGAATTTAAACATTGCCGCAAATTTATTTTTATGCTTTTATCTGGTTATTTGCAGTTTTTGGTGTTTCTAGACCATTTCCTGAAATTTCTAGTTATTTATATTTTTATCTCACACACACACACACACACACACACACACACATACATATATAAATGCAGATATATTATTTATTTTTATTTTTTTTTCGTATATCTAGTGAACTTTGGTAGCAGTTGGAAATCATTTTAAATTATTTATTTAAATTGTGCACAGCCAATAAACAAATTTTCAATCTATTTATTGTCTATGTTTTTGTTATCATTGCCAATTGTTGTTGTTACTGTTGCTGTTGTTGTTGCTATTATTATTATTAGTTCTCGTTGCCATTGTTGTTATTTACTTTTTGTTTCCGCACACGAACTGTTACATAAGGAATGCTTTTTTATTTGCAAGGACAACCCAAAGTTTAGTAGAACAAATATACGATATACGATATACAATACATGATATGGGAAACGTTTTAGATATTCAACATGAATGGGCGAAACATGATGTGCGCTTACGTTCTACTTACAAACTATATAAATAAACGATAATCTATTTACATATATGATGAATGTACCTACATACGATATACGATAAACATACAGAATATAAATACCATACAATAAAAAATAGAGGAGACAATTATACAAGACCCGATATACATTTACAATATACATATACGATATTGGTTATCTCATACGATATTGGAAAACGATATGCGGAAAACTCACACGTTACTTGCAATATAAAAAGACAATATGCATTTATGTGCCATAAATATTCGTCGTACAAATACGATATACATTTATACTACATAGATAAACGATACTCGAAATACGTGTGCTATATAAACATATGATACATAGTTGTAAATATAAGTTAAAAAAAACAATATACGATATTCACATATAATAAATATACTATTTACATATGATATACGATATTCATAAGATACTGATTCATAAGTACGATTTAAATACGAAAAAAGAATACGTTACACGATCTACGTATTCGCCATAAACTGACTATGCGATTTACGATATTCAAGTACAAGATATAAAGAAGCCATGTGCACATACGTTTTTCAAATATACGGTATAGATATTTACGATATTTGAGAGAGAAGGTGAGAAATACGCTCTCTGAGTACATATAGTAAACAAACATTATGAAAACGCACAAAATAAAGCCGTTCACTTCTCATTCGAAGCTTTTTACAGGGTATGTGCAAGTCGAGCAGTGCTCAATGTTATTGCTTTGGTATATTTGCATTCAATTTTCGATCATTGCCTGTGAAATGCATTTCCAATTGCGTTGCGTACACAGGTGTGTGTTTGTGTGTGTGTGGGTGTGTGTGGGTGTGTGTTGATTTGCTGTGTGTGTTTGCTGCATGTCTAATTTATGTATTTATTAGCATAGCTCAATAACAAAACGAGGCAGGCCTTCACAACTTCATTAAGCAAACAGAGAAGGAATAATCAAGAGAAAGAAGATAGAGAGAGAGAGAGAGAGCGAGAGGGACATGGAAAGAGAGGGAGAGGGTAAAAGAGAGGAGCACAATGATAATTTCTGCTCAATTATTTGTAACTGCCTTGAGAGTCGGCAATGCTGTTTTAGTTAAAGCTCAGACTAAGAGATACCCTGTACTCAGTAATAAGATTAGGCGCCAGATGGCGCCACTGAGTGACTAATCTTTGTTACATAAACTTTGTCTCACTTTTGGGTCAAACAATTCCCAAGTGTTCAAAGTGTATATACCCGCTTAATGCATGCATACTGAGGGTACAAAAATAATATTGCCTTTAGCCAACAACGGAGCCCCAAGCTCCAACATCATCATAGCATAAAGAGGCGGAGGCAAGTGCAAAATCCCTTAATGCTGCATCGACACTGACTTATCATCAGGAACATGTTGGGCTGTGTTTTCATTTTGCGCCTTGTTGTTGTGACGCAACCGCATTTCCACTACTTAAACTGGCTTCCAGACTCTGTATTAAATATAATTTGAAATGTTTTGTTTTTGCAACCAACAATTATAATTGTTGCTGTTGCTTTTTGTTCGTGCTGTGCTCGATAATCGCCTTATGATGCTGGATGCGATTGTTCCTTCGCACATCTTTCACATTGCACTAAGGCTTGCCATTGAGTTTGCTGTTGCATCACAAGTTGCCATGGCTACAACATCAGCATCAATTGGCAAGCCAATAAACTGAAGGTAAACCCAACAATTGCTTTATGCCAGCAGCTGCTCTCTCACAGCATAAGGTGTCCACTTGTTTGGCGTATTATATAAACCTTAAGTGTGCTTCTTAGCAGACTTCAACTTACAGTGAACAATTTGCAAGCCAATAAGCTTGGCTTTACCAACTGATGCAGTTATTGCATTAGAAAAACCAAGATGCTTCAAATGTCATTGAATTATTAAATGATTTCCACTGTAATTATAGTTTAAAGCTAGTTTAAGCTATCAATAGTATTGATTATAGCTTCATTCGACAGTCGACTATCTGGTGCCGCCAAAATACATGCCGACTAGGTGGCAACACTGTTACGCTGGATTCACTTTGCAAAATATTTAACATATTTGTGATTTATAGTTAAACTCTCTTGATTGTTTTAACAGTCGAAAGATATTGCAGCTGGAAAAACTGCTAGGTAAAGTGTAGATGTAAGTTAACATGTAGATGAGAAAGTCGATAAACAGATAAGGTAACTTAGTGTTAAGTATGATATGTGTAGTTCAACTGAGAATTAAATCTGTAGATCATTAACAATCAGAAGGGATAACAAAACTGAGTTCATTAAGAAGTAAAAACTTAACATCTAGATGAGAAAGCAGATTAACAGATAAGTTAACCAAGTGTTAAATATATTTAATATAGTTCAACTGAGCTGAGACTTAACATGTAAATGAGAACTTAAATCAACTTTAAACTTACTTATTATGTAGTTAAGTGTTTTGTTGTTTGAAATGGCAAAGAAATACGTAACCACAAGTTAAAAAAGGCTGCTTAAACTTAGCATGTAGATGAGAAATTATCAGAACAGAGTGTTAACTATAACAAGGAGAACTATAGACTGTTGTGAATCCATCACATTCCTTTCCTTACACAATTACTTGAAGATATAGCGAAAACATTAAAGTCTATAATACTTTTCACATATACTTATTTAATGTTAATATATGTTTAAGGAAATGCAATAACTGCATACTGTAAACACTTTCCCAGGCGAAAATCCTTCAACTCAAGCACTTTTCACTTGTAATCTGATGGAAATGTGGCAAAGAGAAGCCTTCTGCCAGCTAAAGCAATGAAAAGAATGCAATTCTCTGCGAATAATTTAACCTCAAAGAGAGAGAATTCCCTTTACGCAAGTTACATTTCGCAACTTTTGTTAATATTCTTGTTGTATTTGTTGTTGTTGTTGTTGTTGCTGTTGTTGTAGTTGTTGTTGTCCCTCGGGCGATTGCCTTAATCCAATGTTAATCAATATTTATATGTAAGTGCGAGCGAATAAAGTGAATGAACCGAATGAGTATTGAGTGAAAAGTAACAGCAACTTCTCTCTCTCTCTCTCTTTCTCTCTCTCGCTGTCTCTCTCTGTCAGATTGCTGTTGTATTTGTTGTTTCATTTGATTGTTTACAAGTTCGGTTTCGGCCACGTTAATTAATTGGCAGGCGCCACTTTAATTGCAAGTTTAATTAGTTATTCATTGCGAGATTTGAATACGCGCTACGTGTTGCATGTGTATAACACACACCTACACACACACACACACAAACACACACACATACACGCTCGCATAAACTTTTACATATGTAATAAATACATAATTTATAAGCATTCGCAATAGTTTTCATACAACATTAAATTTGTTTAATTTGCAAACGAATTCAATGCGTTCATTACACTTAATTCATTTTACCAGTTTATCCAATTCAATTACTCTTAATTGAATGCAAAACTCTATTGCCCTCAGCTTGGCATTACCCACAGTATTTTGTTTTAACTTTACGCTAGGTCTTTGTTAATTATATTTTACATCAATAATATAATTCTTTTCTGAGTTTATTACTTTCAGTAAATATTTGAATATTGCTTGAGATTTTCATCAGATTTAACTTGAAATTATATTTTTCATCAATTACGAAAGTCTATCTCTATCTTTATTTACCAAGGTATTACTAGATTATTCTTTTAACTTTTCTGGTAATTTTGTAAAGGTATTTAACGTATTTTTACATACCAATAGTCGCTGTAATCTAGCAAATCTGTAAACATTTATAAATTGAGGAACTGCAATAAATATAAATTATTTTAAGTATTTGAAGCTTAATCTGTGTGCTGCAAAAAACATTGTTAATATTCTAATAACATTAAATAAAAATAATAAATATATTTATATTTATTTATGGCATTCAAAGAGCTGCCAATTGTCTATTTCGCTTAAGCTTCTTTTAACTAATACATATTTTAACTATAGTATTAGTTTCTACTTCTACAATAATATAAAACATATTTCTATAAGCGTGTAAAATTTTCTATAATTTTAATATAGTTTTTCAGAGAACTATCTGAACCCTTGGGATTCATAACTCTACTTCTTAAGTATGCTTATGTAGCAACAGTCCCTGAAATCTTGAACCTCTTTAAAGCCTTGTAAATTGAGAGACTTTAATATAATATATATCAAGTCTTTTAGTCTCAGTCTTTGGTTGGCTAAAAGCCTTATTAATCTTGTTATAAATAAATTATTTTATATTTATTTTCGGCGCTTGAACAATCACAGATAATCTTAATTAGTATTAATATTTTGGATAGAGTGCAACTTTGTTACTATATTTCTATAATCCTGCTTAGAGTTCAGGGAAGTATTTGAACTTTTAGAAATCACTTCTAAAGTATCTTAATATACCCTATAGCTGTGCACCTCGCTAAATATATCTTAATTGAGGGAATCCACTTTATAATCTTTAATATAATTTGTTTCAAGTATTTTACTCTCAATCTTTTGGTTGCAAAAGACATTGTTATAAATTTTGAAAGTCGAGCGCGTGCGACAGTATAATACCCTGTACAGAACTCTATAGTGAAAGTATTTTCATAAACTGAAAATATCCCAACTTCCAAAACCATATAGACGACGATTATGATACATTTTAAGTGGTATTTCCTTAAATCGAACACAATTTAAGCTGAGTAAACAGATCCATCAGCTCAGCTAATTTCATTAAGCTTGTTTGCGCGCAAAAGCTGAGTGCTACGTCCCTCGCTAGCAGCTCAATAATCTTTAAATATATCTAACTCATAAATATTTTTTACTTTAGTATTTCTTAGACTGTACTTTCTATAAATAAGACGAAGGCTTCCAATAATTTGGGCAATTCTATAAAACTTAAGTATCTTTGAGTTTTGTGTTTGTCTGTGCTTCGGGAAACTAACTGAACGTTAACTGTTCACAACTAAACTTCTTAAGTATCTTAAGTTCTTAGGAATTTACGACAATTTTTCTTTTATTTGAATGCAGTTTTCCAGTTAACTTGTTTGATTCATAATCACAATGAGCAATAGTTCTTCATAAGACAAAAGTAGTTTCTTCTAATTATCACTCTCAGTCTCATCCTCGAACACTCTTCCCTCTCTCTCTCTCTCTCTCTCTCTCTCTCTCTCTCTCTCTCTCTTGTATAAATAAATATTCCATATATTCCGATTATGCATTTCTTATGGAATTTGCGAACTCATTAAATATCTCATGTGGTATTTTTTCAGCTTTTTCATGGTGCTCCTTTGGTTTGGCTTCCACAGGCAGCTGTTGCCATATAATGAAGTTCCGAGCTCGGAACTAGTTCATTTCGAGTAGCTGGTCTATAAACCAAATATATGTTGTGCTTTCTCCTTGCACGTTCCTCTGTTTAGTTCTTGCTGTTGGCCAAGTCAATTCAATGTGAGTAACCCCCGTACCCCGTACCACCCGCCACATTCCACGCTCCTCGTTCGTCTCGTTCTTTGCTGCCCTCTCGTCGCCTACCTTAGCCATCTGCTTGCCTTGGCTCTGCATTTTGTTGTGTAGCCACAACAACAAGAAAATGTTATGAATATTAAGCACCTTTTGACTTTTGTGCATAGATGTTCTAGATGGGCGGCAGTTTTGCGTGGGCATACGGGTCGGGGTGGGGGCGTGGCAGTAGCTAACATGTTCATATTTTGCGGCTCTTAAGGAAACGGCATATATTGGCAACAGCGTGTGTCGAGGAGGGTGCCTATCGGAGGGTGAAAGGGAGGGAAGGATTGAGGTTTGGGTGCATGTACTTTCACATCATAGCACATTACCATTCATGAAATGCAATTTCACAGCAAAAGGATACACAGCACACACACACACACACAGAAATATACAAAGTGGCCACACACACACACACAGACAGAGAAGGAGAGAGCAAGAGATAGACAGAGAATTAGAGCGAGCGAGAGAGCAGACATAAAGTGCTTTTTTTGCTTCAATGATTTTTAGGCGCAACGCATTAATGTGCGTTATCTGTGTGTGTGTGCGTGTGTGTGTGTGTATGTGTGTGTGTGTGCGTGTTTATTAGTAGCTCATCCTGCTGATTGCTGTGTATGTGTATATGTGTGCCTGAAAGTTGCCAGACAACCAGGCGAACCACTCTTTAATCTCACAAAACCGAATAATTTTCAATAGGAAATTTTGTGTTTTTGCTACAAGCTCGAAATGTTGCTCAAAATGTATACAAAAAGTAAGCATAAACTTTAAATAATGCTTAGTAAACAATATGCTAATCAGAAGTGTACAATAACAATAGCAAATTATCTTTTAAGTAGCTCAACATTTATATGCTTGTGTATCAAAATAAATGTTTTTGGTTTTTAACTTTAAACCATAAAGTTGACTTAAGCTGAGACATTTAAATTACTTAAATGAATAACAGAATTTATTTAAATTTGTAAGAAAGTTCTTGCATTACAATGAAAATGGACTAAACTGTAGAGTTTACGATATAAATTGAATTTTTACAAATTAAAATAAAGAGATATTTTTAATCAAAAGCCCTGACAAATAATTAGTTCGGAGAGAGTTAGTTTACATCATCTCGGATGCTTTTAATCTTATAATATCTAATTAATAGTTATATTTTATACGGCAGTCTTCTAATTTTTCACAGCATTTTATTTCAATTAATTATTTTAGTTAAAGCTCAGAGCTTTATTTGTTTTAATCCGGCAATTTCAAATTCTTTTAAATCTATTTTATATTTGCTTATATTTACTTTACTTTAGTGTTCTTTTTCTTCTGTGTCATTCCATTCCATTTATTCTATTTCTGCCAGTGTCCACATATCTCATTTATCTACTCGAATCCTTTATCTAGATAAACTCTTTCAGTTAATCCATGATTTCTCATATCATTCCATCTTTTCCCACAAACAACAATTGTCAAATCAACTCCTTGTATTTAATTTTATTCCATAACCTTCATTCATTTATAAGTTATAACCAATTTCGTTTCGTTTCATTCCCTACAAATCGATGCGTTCCATTCCATTCCATTCCTTACTTATATTTTGCATACTCGTTGCATTTCCTTATGAGAATCACGCTTGGTTTGCATAGTTTTTCTTAAATTTTAGAAGCAATTCGTTTCATTTGTTATTGATTGATTTTGCTTCATTTCATTTCATTCCATTTTATTCGTTGTATAAGCTTTACTAACTTTCGACTATTTTTTAGTTTTAAATGGTTCTAAGACATTTCATTTCTTTGAAATCATTTCAATTTAGTTCCAGTTCCTTCCATTTGCAGTGTTCCATTCCATTTTGGTTCCTTTCGTTTCATTTACATAATTTTATTATGAAATTCGTGCTTAATTTGTTTTGTTTTTTTTATCAACTTTGCAGTCAATCCAATCTGTTCTATTTGATTCTGCTTCATTTCATTTTGTTCCATTTTATTTGCCATAGAAATTCTGCTAAGTTTAACTTTAACTATTGACTTTGGAATGAATCTAAGGCATGTCATTTAATATTCTTTCATTGTTGAACTCTAAAATGAATTTAATTCAGTTCCATTTTATTCTCTTTAAAATGTTCCATTCCATTTCGTTCCGCTCTTTTTATTTGCATAATTTCACTCTTTCCTTATAAAGTTCGTGCTTGGCTTAAATCTTTTTAGTAACTCATTTCATTCTATTTGATTCTACTTCATTTCATTTCGTTCCATTTTACTTACCACAGAAATTGCATTAAAGTTAAATTTTAACTGTTGACTTTAAAATGAATCTAAGACGTGCCATCGAATATTTTTCCATTTTTAAACTATCAAATTAATTTAAGTCAGTTCTATTTTATTCCCTTTAAAATGTTCCATTCCATTTCATACCTCGCTTTGCCATTTCATGCTCATTAGTCTGCAAGTTCAGATCCTTCTAACAGTGACAAGGTCACCGAACTTCAACAACATAGCCACAAGCCTTAGCCAAGTTAATTCGCTATGTTTTTGTTCGGTTCAGTTCAGCTCATATCATTTTGGTTCAGTTCGGTTCGGTTCAGCTTGGGTCGGTTCAGACTGGTTTCTATATCAGTTTCTAATTATGTATGCATGCGTATTAGCCCAACACTGGCAAACTTTGGCCAACAACAACAACAAGAGGAGCAACAAAAAGAGCTGAAACGGGAATAGCAACCCCAATGTGACGCCTTTCTCTCACCCCACCACACGTCAGCCGCCCCAATCCACCGCTGTTATTGGTAGGGTCTGTTAATTAGCGTGGCGCAGAAAATGGCTGCCGCATCGGCCAACTTTGCTGATAATGAAAATCGAGTCGTTCTATTCTCGTTCTCGTTCTCATTCTCATTCACGTTCTCGCTCTCTTTCTGGTCGTTTGCAAAAGTTGCGAAAAACTTTCATCAAAGGTTACAATTTTATGCTGCCGGGGGTCTTTGTTTAGCACCCCCCCCCCCCCACACGTCTCCCCCTGCGAGGGAGGATGGGGCTAAAGGGTGTTCGAGTGCGAAGTTCGAGTATTGCGGCAAATGGAGGACACTGTCAATGGCACCTGATTATTTAACTACCTGGAATTTGGCCCACTGGCATTAGCTGTCCTCCAATGATTCCTTTCACTAACTTGTCACGACATGCACTTGCTTGCTGCCTATTTGCTATTTCTGTGTCGTCCTATTGTTGTATTCTATTAATAATTAAATAACTCAATTTTGTAGCTTTAATGTTGCTCACGCATTTCACTATTTTATGTGCAATAAGTTGATCAGATCCTTGTCGAACCATTTGCAAAACAAGAAGTATTCTGAATCTCTTAAATGTATTTCACTTGTGAGCCAAAATGATCACTTTTCACTACATCTGATGATGAAATAGAAACTGGAACATTCGCATCTTATGGTATATTATACAGACAGAAATGGAACAATTTGAAAATCGTAAGAAATTGTAACATTCGTAGGCTTATCTTTCCATGACACATTTGTAACATTTCAGTCATTCGAATGACTCTGACTTTAGTATTTTCACGTCTAGTGCAAATGATAGTGCCAGACAATTTTGATAAATTCTGAAAACATTGGAAGATGACTGGAAAAATGGAAGCTTTTGTTAATGATATTAATTTATTATGCTATTTATTATTATTATAGTATACTATTTCCAGTCTTGGCATATGTGTGTACCAGTGTACTATAATCATTATACGGATGCCTAATATAACTATAAATGATTTGCTATTTTTGTTTATTTTTCTCTTCAAGTATACATCGATATATATCGTGTAATCGATATGAATGTCAACATTCAAATTGAACGAAAGTTCCTGTGGAAATAGCAATGTCCTTTCCATTTTACTGCACTCTCTTCATTCTTTGTTTCCATGTTATCTTAATATCTTTAGTTATTTGTGTCTCTTCAATTGTTCACTTCTCTTTCTCTACTTACTAATTTCAGCTCTATGATCTTATATTTCTCCCTCTTTCTATAGTGTTCCCTTCCAATCTCTTCTAGCCACGAAATTGATCTCTTTATTTACCTTTTTTTTAACTTGAAATCTGTCTTAGCTTTAATAACTTTTCTAGCTACTTTTTTAACCTTTTATATGATATCTTTCACTCTCTCTCGTTCTTTCTCTCCATCGCTCTCTCTCACTCTCTTTCCTCTCTCTCTCACCCTTTCTTTTTCTCTTACTTATTGATATTTTCCCTCCATTGCTTCTGATCTTTGTTTTTATCTCTAAGTTGATTCTCTGCACTGCTGCTTTCTCTCTTTAATTATTATCATTCTCTCGCTCCATCTCCCTCTCTCTCTCTCTCTCTCTCTCTCACTCTTTCCCTCATCTTTACTCTATTTTCCCCCTTTTTAACTTGCCTTTTTTAGCCTTTTCTTAAACTTCTCTTCAACTTTATCTCTGTTTGTACCTCTTTCTGCCAAGCTTCAACATTTTCAGCTCACTCTCTCTGTGTCTCGCTCTCCTTCTCACTCTCTCTCTCTCTCTCTCTCTCTCTCTCGCTGACTGTGTCAGCAGTCCTATAATGGATATTTGGCCTGGGTAAACATCCGCATTCCATTGCCCTTCCCAGTCCAGCTTGTCCACGGCTTTTACCAGGGCCATAAGTTGATGTCTATTGTGTGAGAGGGGGTTAAGAGGGGGTCGCAAGTGCAGCAAGTGGAGCGTATAAGTAAATGGTGCGCCCGAAAATAAATACGAGGCAGCAAAACGAAGCCGGCAGGCGCAGGGCGAGGCACAGGACGGGGCACAGGACGAGGCACAGGACGTGGCACAGGACTACTCACAGGATGAGGCACAGGACGTGGCACAGAGAGTCAACCAGTCACCGAGTCAGTCAGCCACTAAGGCAGCCATCTGGGCAGCAGTCTGTGTGGCAAGTAGCAAGTGGCAAGTGGCAAGTGGCAAGTAGCAAGTAGCAAGTAGCAGGTGGGCAGACAAAATGAATAACAACAAGCCTCAACCGACATCGAGTCGTGAGTCTGTGTGGAAAGGCCACATGGCAATAAAGTGAAATGCCCGCCGTGTGCCACTTAATTTGTTTAAAGCCCTGTTGCAAAGTCTCGAGTAGCGACTTTAAGAGTTCCGTCATGCCCCCAACCCCCCTCCTTGACTACTTCTTTCCGCCTTACCGCAACTCTCCAGACATCGCTTCCTTTTCCTACACAGGAACGGAACTGCGGCTGAAGAAATAACTCAACCTGCTTAACAACTGCAAAAGGAAACTCTTTCGATAACAAGTCGATAAATATCGCTACAACTCTGACACTTGACATGTGTATTAAGGTAGGCATGTCGATTGAGAGTTACCCTGCAATCTGTATGATTGCAGCAATAGCTATTTTTCGTATAAACAGTTCTTTATTCTTATAATACTCTAAATCTACTTGTCACAAGCACTTGAAATACCCTGTAGTGAGAGTACAAATCATCAATACCCTGTAAATACAACAAAGCTGCTAGTCAAATTTGACGTATGCTCTCTGAATGAAAAATATGAGAAGGTTGAACTTCAATAATATGTTTATTTACTGATAGACTTACATGTATACCCTGTAAATAGTGCAGTGTTTATTAAATTCGACTTGCATATATTTGGCATAGGGAAGTCAGCCAGTACTAAGAACAGGTATTACTTTAGATACATGCGTGCTGATAGACTATCATGTATACCCTGTAAATATTTTTTGATATTTATAAAAATTGACATATATATTTGATACAAGCTATATAACTTGCACTCAAGCAAAAAGTAACCAAATATATTATGTATGATAGACCCACATGTATACCCTGTAAATATATGTTTATGTAATTGAAATATATTTGGTATACGAAAGTAACTTGAAACTAAATTAATTTAAGATAAGTCTAAACTTAACTTATGATATGTATGCTCTAGCTATACCCTGTAAGTGTTTCAAAGTATTTCTTTTATGCAACTTTTTCTACATTTCTTATGACTTCCACACTGAGACTTCCTCACAAACATTCTCCGGCCGTTGTTATGCCCCTTTGCAAGCAATTACTTTTTACAGGGTATACACATAATAAGCATGCGCTTGTTACAAACGCCTCTAGCTTTCCAGTTGGCCAATTGCATTGTCATATTTGGTTATCTTTAATTTCCGAGCATAACAAGAGTTGAGACACAATTTCCGTCAGTTTATATTGGATATCCCGCTCTCTCTCTCTCTCGCTCTCTCTCTCTCTCTCTCCCTCGTACTGTGTGTTTTCTGTCGAGTCTGCAGATGCTTTAACTCCTGGAATGATGATTGATAGTGCAGGCTTTGCGCTTTAGACCAAGGGCAGGTGGGCTTTTTGCTTGACAATAATTTTTCATGCCAAGCAGCTGCCATTTAAATATTTATAAGCCCAGCCTAAGCTTCATCCTCGCTCCCTCCCAGCAACCTGTTTCCCCCGCCACTGCATTGAAATCTGCCAAATGCGTTAAGCTTAAATAATATACAGCAAAAAAAAATGAAAAAAATTGTCGACAAATTTCTTAGGGGCAAATCGGGCGCGTAAATGCTCTAAATCAACAAGATGACAAAAAGAAGAGAGAGCAGAGGCAAGTAAATAGGACAGAGGAGGGTGGCACTGTGAGCTGCCTTTGCACTTATTCAATCAAAATCAAAATCAAAATAAATAAACACAAATGTTGTAACAAGTCTCGACATTAAACAAAGCAGCCTACTGCGGGGATTTGATAGAGATAGGGAAGGAGAGTGAGAGAGGAGAAAGTGGAAGAGATGTGAGTAGATGACAGACAATTTGTCTCCCCAGTCAATTGTCAGGCGTCGCATTATCAGCGGCACTTTTGATGTTGCCGACCTGTTCAATTGATAAGCAAATATTGATAAGCAAATAAATTGCAATTCACTTCTAAGAGTATTCCCCCACTATCGCTCTCGCTCTCGCTCTCTCTTTCACACTCTTTCTCTTTCTATACAGACTCTCGTTCGCCTTGCTTATCGCAAATGTGCGTCTCCCCTCTATCGCTGTGTTGCTCATCGGATTTCTTTACTTTCCCTTTCTCTTATCTCCCAACTGATTTTATTTGCAATCAAAGTGCAATAGCACGCTTTGAATTTGTATTTGTTGCCATAAAATGTGCTCATCTCATTCCACACACAGCTGCTTTATGAGTCAGCCAATCATGTGAGTCACCCAACCACCTCGGCGCCACCTCAACCACATCAACCACTTCATCGTAACAATTCCGATTGCCTGTTTATTCCCATGCACATCAAATTTCACATGGAACTCTGAATGAATTTTACAGCTGCTGATAGCATTTTTCATTCATACTATATATATGTTTGACTGATGATTGGATGTGGAACAACAACAGCAACAACAACAACAACACATTAAATACAACAAATTTCTACACAATATTCTATTCTTAACACAGTTTGCTGTTGATAACAACTTGACTGTAGCTTGGTATAATCTTTAAAAAAATTTCATTCGAGTAAGCTCTAATTATGACTATATATTAACTAAATGAACCCAAGCTGTAGTTGTCTAATGTTAATGAAATTTTGTAGACAGCTATGTTAGACATTTCCACTAGTTTTTAAGGAAATTAAGGAATTTCCTAATGATATATAATACTTATGTAGAGTTCTGTTCATTTTGAAACAGACAAGTAAACTTGGGGCATACTTGGTAGTTTCGTGTCCTCAATGTTATTGTAATACTCTTTCCAATAAGTTCTATAAACAAGTAACCTTGACAGTAGTGTATCTATGCTTATCATAGGGATCAAACTTATTAACTCAACTTATGAATTCCCAATGATATAAGAGTCTTCAAAGTTCTATAGACAAGTAAACTTTGACAGTGTAATATCTATGTTAGGATCTCCTAATACTCTTCAAATTTATATAGATAAGTAAACTTTGACAGTCGTATATATAAGCTTGTTATAGAGATCAAACTTACGAACTGAACTCAATTTATGAAACCTTAATGATAGTCCTAAATAGTCTTAAAAGTTCTATAAATAAGTTAACTCTCCAGTCGTATATATATGTTATGATCTCCTAATACTCTTCAAATTTCTATAGATAAGTAAATTTGATAGTCATACGACTTAGATATACATCTAAGCTTATCATAGGTATCAAACTTACTAACTGAACTCAACTTCTGAATTCCCAATGATATTGTAAGAGTCTTCAAAGTTCTATAGACAAGTAAAAAACAAGTAAAAGTAATATGTAAGGGATCAGACTTACTAGCTGAACTTAGCTGACGAATCTCCAATGTTATTGTAATACTCTTTAAAGTTCTATAAACAAAGGTTTTTAGATAAGTTAACTTTGACAGTCGTATATCTAAGCTTATCATGGGATCAAACTTACTAACGGAACTCAACTTACGAGTCCTGAACGATCCCTTAAAGTTCTATAGACAAGTAAACTTTGACAGTCGTATATCTATACATATGTGAGGGATCAGACTTACTAACTGAACTCAACTGATGAATCCTTAATGATATTGTAATACTCTTTAATTTATTTATTTATTTATTTAACGTCGACTAACAGCAGTCGACCCAAGTAAAAATCAAACTCTTAAGATAATTAAATTAAAATAAATTTCCAAATCAAATTTAAGTGTAAAAATGAGTTTAAAATTTAAGTTTAAAATAAGATTAATTTAAATTTAAATTTCAAATTTCAAAATTTAATGTTCTACAAACAAGTTAACTTGTATATGCTTATATAAAGATAGGAATCAAACTTACTAACTGAACTCAATCCATCTTCTCAAAGCTTCTTCTTAATACTAAAAAAATTGAAAGTAATCACAACATCAACATTTCTCATTTGAAATAATTAATTTTTATATATTATTAGAATTCCATTAGAATTGTCTCCCTATAATTCCATGAAAACTCAAACAACATCTCAGCACTTTATCATAAAGTTCATATGTGCTCTGCTCGACTTACAGGTATGCTTGCAGTCGCAACTCTTATGAATTGCTTGCCAAACGTCAGACCACATGAAATGTGGGCCTCTCTAACTACAATTTTACACTAATTGAAGGACATTAGTGCGTATCAATTTTGAGTTGAAGCTTGGTCAGCAAAACACGAGCAAAGTGGAGGCATTCGTTGGCCAACTTGGGAATGCGATTAGCTGTTGCCATCAGTTTAATGAACCCAAGCAGAAGGTTTTTACTTCATGCTCTCGATGGGGTGCGGATGGGAAGGGAAAGAAAATAAAAGGAATTGAATGTTGCTTGATGGAGTTTCAATCGTCTAGGGTGAGAGAGAGAGAGAGCAGAGAGAGAGAGAGACAGAGTCCTTTCGTTCTGAACACGCACTTATTTCATCATTGTGCCTGACATGCTTACCCAATGTCCTGTATACATTTTTTCTTACATTTTTGCTATTATTGTTATTGTTTTTATTGCTGTTGCTGTTGTCGTTGATGTTGTTGTTGTTGTTGTTGTAGTTGTTGCTGTTGTTGGCTCTCAGCCTTCATCAATCATACGCAACGTTGACACGTGTTCAGAGAGCGTAAAGCAAACTACGAGAGACGAGGCGAAGCCAACGAAAATTTACGCTTCACAACTTTTCGCTTAGTGTCATAACTGGGCTTTAATGAAGCGGCTCTGTTTCCTTATCCTTTTCTCAAGCTCCTCATTTTGTTGCTGTTGTTTTCTCTTTCCACTTTTTTCTCTTCTCTTCTTTTTTTTTTTTTTTTTTGGGTCAAATCGGCAGTTTGCTGTAGTTGTCCCTGTTTCTGCTGCAGCTGCAGTTTCAGTTGCCTGGCAGCCATCGCAACAATTACAAAACTTCTAAGCCGGGTTGCATCCGATTACGCGTTGAATATACCAGTTGCAGAACTTGCAACGCGTGCGTGGCGGGCAGCAAATGATAGAGAGCGAGAGAGACAGAGACAGGGACAGGGACAGAGACAGACGCGCTAGTTGCAAACAACAGCGTGGCGTGCAACGTACAACGACAACATCCATAAAGTATGACAAAAAATGTGCGCAAAGTTTTATTTAACTGAGACTCATAGCTGTGCCCAGTTACACTTGCAGAAACCACAGTCAGATAAATGCTATAAACTATAACTAAACCACAGTCGAACTTCGCTACAGTGCACACACGACCAGAATATCAATTCATTAAAGAGTCACTTCTCTTACATACTCTGCTGTTTACTTGATGTCGATTCGTAATAACAAGAGCTTCGTTAGAGAGAACTCATGAAGAGAATTTAACAAGGCAACGATTCTAATTGAACTGTAAATGAAGAAGTCATCGATAGCAGAGTTATCGATATGTTGCTTGCATCTAAAACTCTTCAGTGCATAACATTTGGTTTGGTATATTAAATATCCAAATGTTAAATCTAAACTAAGCTTACTTGGGAGTGTAAAATGAAGAGTTGAAGCGACAATTGAAGTAAGCTCTATATACTATATAGACTATGTACTAAAATGAGTCAATAGTTTCTATTTCGAGTGACCAAAACATTAATTTAGTCGACAAATTAAGTAATGAAGACAGTCATTGCTTATAATTAGTGAAGACTGACTTTAATTTCCTAAAAGATATTATGTTAAAGTTATCGATAGTATCAATAATCATCATCATAGCTGCCACCAATATATATACTACACCATTTAAGGAAGACCGTGTTCCTAAATAATTTCAAATAGATTTGTTTGTTAGATAAGTTATATAAAAGCTAAGACAAACTTATCAATAGTATAAATAATAACAAATACTCTGTCGTTAGCACAAAATTAACTTAATCATCATCTTAGATGAAAAGAAAGTCATTGCACATAAATAGCTACTGAAAAATTCCCATATTAGTTAGGTCAAAAGTTAATAGTGAGTTATCGATAGTATCAATAGCAACTTATATATATAAATCTTAGAAAAATAGTTGACAAATTTACTAACGTTCTTTAAAAGATTTTGTTACACATCAAAATGCTCACAATAGTCTTTCATAAATTATGTAAAAACTTAAATCGAGTTATCGATAATATGAGTAGAAACATTTACATAAGCCTTACCACAATATTTGGCAAATTTATAAACGTTCTTTAAATGACATTGTTGCACAGCAAAGATATTCTTTCATAAGTTGTGTTAGACCTAAACTAAAGTTATCGATAGTATTAATAATAACTTCTATGTCGACTTAAGTACAATTTTAGCTTAATCATTATCGAAGCTCACTTGTTTATATCATTGCTAATAAAGAACTGCAGAATGAATTATTCATTAGCTATGTAAAAGCCAAAAAATAGTTATCGATAGTATCAAACATTACATAGTAAAATCATTGCACAAAAAGAATTACAAATTGAATCTTACATTGTTAATGTTGCACATCAAAAATTATCTTTCATAAGTTATGTTGGACCTAAACTAAAGTTATCGATAGTATGTATAATGACTTCTACATAGACTTAATCTCAATTTCAAGTTGATCCTTAGATCTGCTAATAAATTTATGAATATGCTTTACATAAAGATCTGCAGAATGAATCTTACATTAATTATGTAAATGAAGTAATAAAGTTATCGATAGTAGTACTGTTAGCAGTAGCAATAGCCTTATACAAATTATTACCTTACATATAACTTTAAAACGAAAGAAAACTACAAGGAATATCAGAGAATATATCTGTATATTTAAGGAACTTAAACAACGAGTTTGAGCTACAATCGAGGTTAGATCTTTTGGTTTGCCCGATTATTTCGCTGAGTGCAATTACAGATGGGTCGCTGTTGGTTTTTTGTTGGTTGGTTGAGCCAGCCAGTGCTGGGTCGCTGGGTTGATGGTTCTGATGGGTTTTTGGCCTTCCAAGTCGCTGGGTCCGACCGTGTCATATTTTGTTCAAAGTTAATATTTACATGCCACGAACGCAACGATGGAGGCGCCACAACTGTGCGCGCAACTAGACAACAGCAGACAAGAGGCAAGTAGCAAGTAGCAAGCAAGCAAGCAAGCAAGCGAGCGAGCAAGTTAGTGGCATGAGGCACGAGGCAGTAGGAAGGAGGAAGGAGGCAACAGCCTAGCAACAAATTCTTGTCATTTGCAGCTGCTTTTTGAGCGGTTGCCTTTGCCAGGCATTTCAAAGTATCAACAACAGTGCTGCCACAATACACAGGACAACAACGAGTGGAAGGCGAGTGCGGCGTGAGAAGAAGCAGCGGAACGAGCGAAAAGGATGGAGCATGAGTCAGGACGTTGGGACGTTGGGACATTAAGGACGACAGTTGAGCGTCAAGTTTGTTGGCTAGAAATGACAACTTCAAGTTCATAAAAGCGCAACTAATGTGCATAAAATACTTTTGATATATATGTATACACACATACACACACACACAGAGTCACACACACACACACACCTTCAACCTTCGCTCACTTGGTCCAGGCATTACATTTGGCATTCTCGACATTTTATTTGCCATTTCCTCAACGCGCTTCCCTTTCATATTTCGTAAACAAACATAAACGTAAAACTTTGCCTTTCTTTTCTGCATTTCCTCCCCCTACCCCAAAAATCCCCCCTCACCGCTCCTCGTCACACCTTTCCATCAACGCCTCTCTCCTGCCGTTCGGTGTCATCTTTTGCTGGCCCTCATTTTATTGTGTGTACTTCTGTGTGTGTGTGTGTATCTTTGTACAAATTTTTTGTTATTTCTTTTTGTTTTGTTTTCCTTGCTCATTGTTTTTACCTCCGTTCTTTGCATGCCCCGTAGCCACAACATCCTAAAGGGGTATGCTCGGCAAATATCTTAGATAAATCAACAAAACTCGAAATTTATTTGTTTTAAACATTTTTTTTATCACTTTACATAATTTTTAAACAAGTTTTCTTATTCTTACGCTAATTTTGGTGACTATTTAATAGTTGTAGAAGAAATTTAATATATTTTAAGCTACTCTGGCAACGCCATGACAGGCAAATTTAATCAAGGCGAATTATAATTTCGATATAGATTTTGATTTAAATTTAAGCTTAACGTAACTTGTTGTTTTAATAAATATTACAACGAAATTAAATATAGATAAGCTTGAAATGTAAAATTGTTCGTTTAAAATTAAGGTGGCAACTCTGTCAAAGTTTTTCCCATGCCACATTTACATTATTTTGCCATTTAGTTGATGAGTTTTACTATAGAAAAGACATAAGCTGATTGAAACTAGCATGTAGTGGAGTACTGAATTTAAGGAGTAACTAGTAGTCGATACGATTTGTGACAGCGTTTGAATCCCCTTTTGTTTTTCAACTGCCATTTTTGCAGGAACTTTCAATGAAGCAAAGGAAAAGTCAAAAACGTGGCAAATAAGTTTCAAGAAATCACACAAAAAACTTTTCACATTGACATGTTTTGGCTGACAGAGTAACCTACCCTACCCGCGCTATCCATACAACCCCCCCCCCACGTCGCTTGCCCCTACTCATTCACACAGATCCGACCGTAACGCAGTGACAGTGCCAATTTCTCCCTGGGCGCATCAATTTATGCACCCTTCGTCCATTTTGTTTGCCATATTTATGCCATTTATCTGGCACTGTCATTCTCTCCACCTCCTTTATCACATCTTTCTTCGTTTCTTTTTTGCTCTCTCCTCTTGTCCTGTGTCTCTCGCACTCTCCCCTTCGCTTGGCACACTTCGCCCTGTGGCATTGTTGTAATGCATTTGACGCTGGCAAAAGTTTCTTGTTTATATTCGTTTATTGTTTATAAATGGCTGATAAGTGATGCCCAACTGTGCCCCGCAGCTACTCACTCCGCCAACCATTTGACCCCCCACCCCCCCGCTCTCATTCACAATCCTCCATTGAAGATGCGTTCGATTCCATGACAGAGCCAACTGCCAGGTGCTTGTCAAACAGTTAATAGAGTCTTTCGTTTGTGTGCATTCTCATTGAACTGCGTCCAACACTATAAACTCTCGCAGCTCTCGCAACTCTCGCAACTCTGACAACTCTGGCCGGTCTTCAACTGACTTCAGCTGATACTTCAGCTTATCCATAAAATCGATAAGCAGGCTACATAAATATTGAAACAGTCAACTAACTTTGCGCAAAAACTTTATTAGCAACTCGGAGTGCCATTTATTGTACATTCATTTCAACGCTGCGAGTCCTACGACATTTTTTTTTTTTTTTTTTTGTTTTTATATTCATCCAGTGCATTCATTCATTTACGACTAATTTATGATCCAGCAGCTGTTGTGATTACTCCCAAGCACTTTCAATTTGCCAGCAGAATGAATTGAAAGCGACAAAAAGTGGCATCTCTGCAGCCATAAATTATATGTAGATATATATATATTTATATATTCGTATTCCCAATCAGCATCAGTAGCAGCTGTTGGTAATGTGCATTTAACTGCTGTCTGTTGACTTATTTATATGTCAACACTGCTTGCTGCACTGCTTTGTACTAAATGTACATAGTCTACTAAGTTTGGCAAAAGCGAAATGTGCGTCACAGGCAGAAGGAGGCGTGGCAGACCCTATTAAGTATATATATTCTTGATCAGCATCAACAGCCGAGACGTCTGTCAGTCTGTACGTCCATATGAACACCTAGATCTCATCTATAAGACTAGACTATAAGAATTTAAGAGATTGATTAACAAAATGTGGTAGCAAGACTCTCATAGTGTGTAGGCAGATCGAGTTTGTTTTAGATTGTTGCCATGCCCCTTCCGCCTCCACGAAAAATCCGTATTTCTAGAGCTAAAGACTTTGCGAATTCGAGCGTCGACAAAATTATATAGAAATGTATTCATTGAAGTTAATCATAGTAATTATTACTTAATTTGTTTGCATTCCCCGATTAGTACAGAGTCTTCCAAAGTCGATCGCGATCAACTGTAGCCAATTGACATGTTTTATTTAATTTTTTTTTTTGTTTCTTTATTTTGCTACAGCGGGTGGATATCAAGTCATTGAGAAAGTAGAAGAGGGGAAAGAGGAACAAAGCGTCTTTATTGTTGTACCTACGTCAAAGTTTTTGGGCACACGGCCAAAGGTGTTAAACATACAATGCAGTGTGAGAGGGGGAGTGCAGAGGCAGAGATGTGAATGAAATATGGCATCTAATGTAATAAAGTTGTAGTGCGCGTTAGACAAAACTCTACAAGGCTATTTTTTACTCTTTATACATTTCTGCTTGTTTTATAAATTTTATTTTATTATATTTTACTATTTTTCTAATATAACTAATTCATTCAGCTTAGTTTTTTTACTTTCTAATTATCAGAATATCCTACGAGAAATATTTAATTTTTTATTTTATTTTATTTTCTTTTAGTTTGTCAATTGACCTCAATTTTTAACCCGAATTTTAAAGAATTTCATGAAGAACTTAGTGCTTGTCAAAAGCATATTTAAATCTATATTAATAGTGCTAGCAAAGCCCTTGTCAAGGTTTGGTATTACCACAGTTCTGTCTTTCATTAGTTACCACAGGAAAAATATAGTTTCAGTTAAGCAAATTGTGCGACTTTTTGTGGATTGAATTGTAGCACAGTATTATAATTAATTGCATACTTTTAACACTGTAATTCAAGTAATTTTCCTTGCAGGCCACAATTTAACGAAGAATGCGTTTGGTTTAAATAATTTGCAACTTCAATCTGAATATTAAGTCGATTAATTCCAAACCGCAACAGTTGAGAAATTCTTCAAGCTGCATTTTTTGCATTTTTGAACATCGCTGAGGGCAGAGAAGTGCAGACAAAATCATTTTTGTGAGAATGAGAGGATTGTGAGGAGGGGCAACATTGCAAGCGAGCTGACCGCTTAGTGGCCACGCCCACTTTGTGCAGATGGGTCACGAAAAATGCCATTTATAGAGTTGCCAGCATTATCTAAATTTGTATGCGAAAACTTTCTGGCCAAGTGTAGTGAAGTGCAAAAGCAAAGCCATTAGGCAATGCCAACCGCCAGCAGCAGCAGCAGTAGCACCACCCAACCACCAAGAGCAGCAGCAGTAGCAGTAGCAGTAGCACCACCCAACCACCGAAGAAGCCAGCAGCAGCAGAGAGCAAACTAGCATCTAGCACAAATCTGAAGGCAACTTTTGCGTCAAATGCAGCACATGCCACGCCCCCCAGCCCACACTGCAAATGAATGTAAAAGCAACCGCAATGTTTAGCTAATTTAACTATGTCTTCGGGTTGACTGCCAAACAGCAAACTAATGACACTTGGCAACCCTGAAAGCAGCACAACATACACCCAAAAATTAATTTCGCAACATGAGCCAAAAAAAAAAACAAAAAGAGAAAAAATGAAATGGAGAAGCTAAAGAGAAGAAACGAGAAGAACCTTAACGTGATGTGTGATGCGGTGCGGTGCGGTGGCAAGAGCTTAGCCCTTAGTCTCGGGTCAAAGGCAGCAGTGCGTGGGGGAGGGCAATGGGAGGGTGGCGTAAGGTCAGCCAACTTTTAATAAACAAAATTAGCCAAAAGCTGCCAAAGCGTTGGCCAAATAAAAAGCGAGATAAACGAAGAGGGTCACTTACGTTGCGTTGCTGCCTTTTTATATTTCTCTTCTCACCAGCGGGTGGATAAAAAGTCAGACAGAGAGAAAGAGAGAGAGGGAAAGAAAGAGAGAGAGATAGAAGCAGTGGCACAGTGGCAGAGCAGCAAAGCGACAGTCTTTCTGTTGTTGGACTTACGTCAAAGTTTTTGGGCACACGGCCAAAGGCGTTGAGCATGCAATGGCAGCGGAGATGTGTATGAAATTTGGCATCCTGTTAGAAGTGTGATTCCAGGAAAATAGTGGGGATACCATCACACCATCATCTAATTGAGTTGTGGTGCGCTTTGAAAACAAATCTAGACATGTCTCAGCTTCAAATGCAGCTAATTATTACATGGAATTTCATTTGAAGGCAACAGACACGACACGAGACGAGACGAGATGAGACGACACAAGACGAGGGGCGATAAGTAAGGGACGATAACTACGCTTCTGTGGTATTTTGTGCTCTAGTTGAAAAGTGTATACTGTGTACTTTGAAGCAAGCAGCGTAATGAGCAGTTAAGTCGGCTTAAACTGTTTAATATTCTCATTTGCTGAAAGGTTCTTAGCATTTTTTTTTTTTGTTATCGCTTTTATTTGTTTTATCCTGTTTTGCTAGTTGAGCTAAGCAACTTCTTATTGTTTTATTTATATTTAGGGTAATTTCTTGTATTCCCATTTCCGTTTGCCTTTCCCTAAGTTGATCATCTTGCTTTCCCCTTTTGTTTCACACTTCTCGCTCCATATATTTCGCTTCACTCTTTGCTTGCATGCTTCTTTCATCTTGCTTCACCTTTACTTGAACTTCTCGATTAGTTTCCCAAATTAACTTCTCATAACTCTGCTCGCTTAGTTGTTAACTTCTATTTCGAATTGTTTCGTTTGAAGATTCTCGCTTTATATTTGTAGTTTCCTTTTGCATTTCACTGCATTTTATGTCAGACTTCTCACTTTGAGTTCTCTTTCTTCTTCTTGTATATTCATTTGTTCTCACTTTGAATTCTTTAACTTCTCGCTGGCTGCTTTCCCTTAACTTCACCACTTTTAACTCTCTTCTATTTGAGTTTCCCTACTTCTTCTCACTTGCTACTTTTCATTCTCTTAACAACTTCTCTCTTTGAATTGTCTTAACTCTCGCATGTTTATGCTCTTCTTTTCATAACTACTCATTTTGCATTCTCTAACTTCTCCCTTGCTATTTTTTCTTTTCCCTTTCCTTTACAACTTCTCACTTTGATTTCCCTAACTTATTTTCGTTTGCTCATTTCCAATCTTCTCACTTGAAATTCCTTCATTTCGTAGCTTTGAATTCCCTTCTCGCTTCTCTCTTTGAGTTTTCCTACTTTCCCATCTCTTCGCTAACTTCTTACTTGTTGCTCACTCTGATTTCTCTGACTTTCTCTCGCTTGTTGCTTTCCTTTTCCTTCAAAACTTCTCACTTACTTATCGCTTGCTTCTTTCCCTTCATTTCTTAACTTCTCACTCTGAATTCTCTTACTTCTGCTCGCTTGCTCTTATCCCGTTCTTTTCATAACTTCTCACTTTGAATACTCTTACTGCTCGCAAGTTTTTTCCTCTGCTCATAACTTCTCACTCTGAATTCTCTTACATCTCCTCGCTTGCTCTCTTCCCGTTCCCTTCATAACTTCTCACTTTAATCAATCTGCGCAATTGTGTTGCCCCACAGTCGCTTTGCTCGCTTAACTTCTCGCCATGCTTCTCAATTAGTTTCTATTTGTGCTGCTGTTTAACTTCTCATTTCAATTACTTAAATAAAAACTTCATCTTCATCTTCATAGAAGCAATTTAGAGGGATTCTACAACAAATACAAATATGTATTTCAATTGTATTTCGCATTTTTGTGGCTGCGATTGCAAAAGCTGCTAGATTTATTTCGATGGTGCCCCAAGGCCCCAGGAGTTTTGATGGGGACAAGCAAGAGGGGAGAGCGTTAAGGGCAGTGGGCAGCGGTTAGAGGGGGTGGCAGTGTCCCAATCCCAAATGTAATCAGTGCCCATATTCATTTACGTTCAAATGGTTCTGGACCTGGTCCAAATATTTGGCCAACTGTCGCTGGACGCAGATAAAACGCTCGTGTCACGTGTTAAGCTCGTAAATAAAATACACACACCCACACACACACACACACACGCAGGAGGAGAAGGAGAATATATATACATAACATGCATAACTGTACGCTAAGCTAATTAAAATACAGTGAGAGAAAAAACAGCAATAGCCTGCCGCCGTTTAATTTGAGCCAATTTCAGACAGCGTGAAGTCGCATTTGCATTTGCCTGTTAATCACGATTATGCATAATTAATTCGAATTATGCATAAACACAAATTAATAGACAAAATATGCATATTGCATCAATTAGTAGCGTGAAGTATGACTCTCAACTGTCTCACTCACACTCACACTCACACTGTCTTGCCAGCAATGTTGAGGTCTTAATAGAGCCCTGTAACATAAACCGCAATACTGATAACCTCATTTCATCTTTAAAGCCCCCCCGAAACAACAATAAATGGAGTTATCGTGAAATATGAAACAAGTCTCAACAAATCCTTGAACAATGGACACACACACACACACACACACTTGCAGACTTACACGCGCTCACACATTCACACACTTACACTCAGTTAGGACGTTGAACGTGTTGAAGCTGAAAAGGATTCAACGCTCTACTTGCAATTTCCGTTGACCGTTTGCACCATACAAATATATATATATATATCTATATATATATATATATATATATATACAGTTATATATAAAATAAATCTTTGTTTAAATACCCAAAGAATGTTGGCAAATATTTTGGCACACTCGTAGCTGTACTGTACTGTGCTGTGTGTGTGTGTGTGTGTGTGGCTCTTAAGGGTCGCTATCATATCGGTTCGAGTGCGAGTTTTGTGCGAAATAAAAGGCAGCCCATAAATAATATTCAACAGCATCAAATCCGCTTTAAAACGAGCTCCGATCCAAAATCAAAACCCTCCTCCTCCTCCTCCTTCCCCTTACACTCTCCCTTTCGCACGCTCCTTTCGCTGGGGCCCCATACTGTAATGGCCCTTTGGACCGGATTGCCTGGTCAGTGGTCAAAAGGAACACATCGGCTATAAACATTAAACCCCATCCATTCCCCCCTTTACACAATACCAAAAGCAACAGCAAAATGTTGTCCGCTTTCTTGGACTTAGTCCTTGAGTGCTTCAACTGTCACGTAGTCAATGCAGTTTCCGAGTATGCTCGACCTCTAAAGGCCCTGTAAGCCAGAGTAAAGAGTAAAGCAAACTAATGAAGAAAGTGTTGAAAATGTAGTCACTTAACTATTTTTAATTAAATGGAATAACTAATGAAATGTCTCTATTGGGTATGCTCGACTTGAAAATTACCTGTAAGCAATGTTACAAAATCTATTAAAGAATGTTTTGATAATGTGGTAATTTTGAAATTAAAAAAAATTAATTATAAGTTATATTATAGAAGATTGCTAACGAAATGTTTCATTTGGGTATGCTCGACTAGCAATTGCCCTGTAGGTTACTGGACGAAAAATGTAAAGAAAACCTGGTTACTTAGATTTTAAAAAAAGAATAAAACTTTTAACTAAAATGGGAACTCTAAAGAAATGTCTATTTTGGGTATGCCCAACTAGAATATACCCTTTAAGTAAAAGATCAGTGCTATGAAAGAAAGTAAAAAAGAACTAAAACTTCCAGAAATTTAGATAACTGCCACAAAATGTGATAAGTAAGCAAATGTTTCTGTCGGGTATGCTCGACTAGTAAGCGAAAATAACTTTTATAGAAAATGCAGAAGAATAATCTACTGTTACCATAAAAGTTAAACTCTACCTTATCAAAGATAAATATGCAAAAATCTCAGCGAGGTATGCTCGACTTGAAAGTGCCCTGTAAATAAGGGAAAGTTGAGAATTGATAAGAAAGTTCAACATAAATTATGAAATGAAAGTGTAGTAGATTAAAGTCTGAAAAAAAGTTGAAAGAAAAGGTTATGTTAAACAATTAGGTGATGTTGATGCCTGCTTGAGTTATGACTGACTATTAAATACCCTGCATGTGAGTGAGTGTGAAATATCTTTTCATTAATAATTATTATATAAGGAAAAACGTTAAATTGTCTATGAAATAAAGTCAGCAATCAGAACTTTAACAGACAAATAGGCATGACTATGTATACCCTGTAAGAAACTGTAAGAATAGATAAAATTTTGAGGAACTCTTTTTGATTACTGTAAATTTCGAGTTGAAGTGGGAAATTTCTAATTTGAAAGTAAAGTAATAAATTGCAAATGAAATAAAGTGAACATGGAGGAGACTTTAAGGCAAATAAGCTCTGTTATTATTTGAAAATCTAATTGTAGTTATCTGAAAGCTGATCTCAATTTATGTGCACTGCCAACATGGTCATCCAGCCTCACTTTATTTGCTTGGTCCTTGTGACACAGACGGATGCAAATCAAACAAATCAGCGATTCAACTTTAGTGGTCATGTCTAAAATTTAAAATCATGCTGTTGTGTGTACTTCTGTGTGTGTATTTATATGTGTGGGCGTGTCAGTCTATATGTGCGCGTTACGCCCTAATAACCTACAAAATAGTTGGCTCAGACACAAAACAACGCGTCATGCTTATGTGTGCCTAAGTGTGTATATCTCTCTTTCTCTGTATGTGTGTGAGTGTGTGTGTGTTGCTCGGCCGCTCTTCTCGGGCCACATAACTTGAACTATGCAAAAACAAAATAGCAAAATGAATGAGTAAAAAGGACTAAAAAAAGAAGCAGAGAAGCAAACAAAATGGCAAACAAAACAAAAACCAGAGCCTGACTGACAGCAAAACAGCAGCAGAGACAGAGTACTAAAATAAAAAATAAGAGAACTACAAAAATAAAATGAAATGCATAAAGGAAATGGGGAAAATTCAAAACCAGACAGAACTAACTGCAGTTTCCTTGTGCATTTCGCCTTTGGTTTCGCAATTTCTGCTTGGCAATCTGCTTATCCGTTTTGGGTTTTGCATTTTGTAGCCGCCGCAAATAAGAATATAGCGGTTAGTCGGAGGTGGGGGAGAATGGGGAGCAGGGAAGGTGAATGGAGGAGGAGATGCAAATGGCGTAGTATCGATGCTGAATCAGGTTCGAAGCATGTGCATAGAAATGAGTTGGCAGCTGCCCAAATCTAGTCGCCTGGCAGAACGCGGAACGGATAAACAGAAAGAGAGACAGAGAAAACAAAAGGCAGACAGAGAGAAAGAGAGAGAGAGAGAGAGACAGACAGAGTAAGAGAAAGAAAGACAGAGTGATAGATTGATCTCTCTGACTGTCTGCAACCTGCGACTGCGATCATAAAAGTAAAGTATCAAGTTTTTCAAATGTTGTTACCCTTTTTATATACCCTGTAAGTGTTTAGAAAGGGTAAGATATAGTTGTGTAACTGTTGATAATATAACAATTATTTAATTAGTTTATAGAGCGTTTAAGTTGCGAGTAAACTATGTGAACTCAGCTACTAAATTTGGTATCTAGATATTACTTTTATATTACATATATATATGATATATGATATATGATATGTTCTATTACATATTAAAAATATAACAAATTTAAAAAGATTTCTGTAACATTTAGCATATTATAAAAAACTTTGATCAATCGAATTGCTGACAGAATAACTGTAGAAAAGCTATAGATCGTTTTGTAGTTCAACTTACCTATGAGAACTCAGCTGCTAAAAGAGTTGGGCTTAGCAAATTTGGTTTATGATCTGTAATAAAAGCTATTTTCTTTTAGATATTGAGTACTTAAGAAATTTATAAGTATTTTTACAACTTTAATCATAGTTTGTAATGAAAAATTATCAACTTAATCTCAAGTAATTGTAAATAATATTTTAAATAGGCATGTGAGCTTTACAATAGCTTACAAATGCAGTTACCTAATGTAAGAAGCCTCTTACTAAATTTAAATTATTTTAAGATAGACTTCCCTTTAAATTTTGTGTGAAATACAGGGTATCAGGTATACAGGCTATCTAGCAGTTCATCATTTTCCATCTCTAACTTTGCTCTATCGATGCAAACTCCAATAAACTGCACGTAGTTAATGTCTTGCATTCATTTGACTGCTGGCATTAACAAGTATCTCACCGATGTGCACAGGTATCTCAGCGATGCACACATACGCACGCACACACACACAGACACAGACACACATCACTCAAGATATCTGTGCTGCTGGCACACTAATTCCACGAAGCAATCCAATGGATTCAAATATGCCTCTAGAAATTCACTTTTATCCTTGATTGACCCAATTCAAATGACGTGTACTGTCGGAACATTGCCGTTTATTTGTATCCTTCCATTTGGATGTGAAGTCGAGCTCGCAGTTAGATGACTTCATTTTGCTGAATTTGCAAAAATTGCAGAATTCGCGTGCTATTTACTGTTGCTCGCAACGTAATTGAAAATGCTGCCAACTAAACGGCAAATTGGCGCTGTCAAGTGTCAAAAATGCAATAAAAACAACAGCAGCAGCAGCAACAACAACATCAGTAACAACAACAACAACAACAACAACAACAACAATAACAAGTGCAAATGTAAGTGAAAAGCACGGGCGAAAGCAAACGTGAGTGTTTCCATATCACTGCAATTTCAAAATCATCAAATAATTCCAACTAAAAGTTGCCATCAACAGACAGAAAATATGCAGAAATGCACGAAAACAAAAGCGCAAAACGAATTCAACAAGAGCATTTTGTGTGTGGCCGCCAACAAGAAATGTTGAAATACCCTACGGGAACGTTAACAATGAAAGGTATTTGCCTGAAGCGATCAAGAAAACTGAGCGAAGAACAATGTCTAACTCTGGGGAGAGCGCTAAGTACGTGTAAATCTTTGCGAAATAAGTGAAAGTTTCTTTGTTTTAAATTCGTTTTAATAACTTTATTTTAAGGCTTTATGTTGTGCTGCCTGCAGATAGTTTAAGAAAGATGCATAAAGAAGATAAGATAATTGGAGTATGGTCACACTTATACTTCTATAATCTATTATACTACTATTAGCTCTCATTTCTTCTTAACCTTTTGGACAACATCCTCTGTTGCGCTGCCTACAAATAGTTTAAGAAAGACACATAAAGAAGAGATGATAATTAGAGTATGGTCTCACTTATACTATGATAATAAGCTCTTCTTCTTTCTAACATATCTGACAACAAAATAGTATGATATTTTGTCGTGCTGCCTGCATATAGTTTAAGAAAGACACACAAAAAAGAAAAGATAATTAGAGTATGGTCATACTAATCCTATGATAATTAGCTCTTCTTTCTACCTAACATATCTGACAACAAAATGGTATGTTATTCTGCTATGTTGCCTGCTTATTGTTTAAGAAAGACACGCAAGAAAGAAAAGATAATTCGAGTATGGTCACACTTATATTACTATAATCTCTTATACTACTATTAGCTCTCCTTTCTTCTTAACCTTTTGGAGAACATCATGGAAATGTTTTGTGTTGTGTAGCCTGCAAAAAGTTTAAGAAAGACACACAAAAGCGAATAGATAATTAAATGATCTATCAAATTGGACTTGAATGATTTTCATTTGTACTTCTAATATGAATAAGTGTATGCAGAATATGGTCACACTTATACTGCAATAATAAACGTCAATTATTTCTATAAATATTATAATTATTTGACACAGTTGATAAATTTTTAAGATACATTTTAAGGCAATGTCGTAGAGAAGTAGCTAAAGTAGCGTTTGCTGGTTTGAATACAACAAACACAACACAACAATCAACTAAATATTGCTGAAATTGTAGAACCTGCAAATCAAAGCAAATGCTATTAGCTTAAATATTTTATAATAATAAGATACATCAACTTTTGATAATAGCAAATAGTTTTGCGCATTACAAAGTATGAAGAGAGTTTCTACACTAGCAGCAAAATAACTATGGCAGATTGTCATCAGATATAGATGTATATGTGCTGGATATACATACTATATCTACTTCCATTCGAATCTTATAAATTTCATCATAAATTTATAATATGCTCTAAAAGGGTATAAAAACGACACACAGAGCGAAGTCAAGTAAAGGCGAAACGTGTAAATGGAATTTATTGTTATGATTGCAGTTTGACCTGGCAGAGACACAGTCGTACTCACACACACACATACACACACACACGCACACATACACATACACATGCATGAGCTGTGGGCTGAGCCTTAAAGTTAATATTTAGTTTCAAGGCAAACCATTTGGTGCTGGCAATGCAACCAAGTGGGTCAAAGGCATTACAGCAAGACACCGACAAAATGAAACACACAGACAGACAGAGAATGCCAGAGAGCATGAGAGAGAGAGAGAGATAGATTGAGAGAGAGAGAGAGAGGGAAGGAAAAGAAGTGGGTTGTAGTTGACCAGTCGGAAAGCCTGTTAAACTGTTGCAGTAAAGTCCTCAAAAGTCAAGAGCTCAATACTCGTCCAACTCCAAGTTCTAGTTGCAAAAATACAAAATGCAACTTTTAGAATTGCACTTTTTTTATGAATTCTGTGAATACAATAAGTAGACTACTTCTGAGTGTATGTGAATCATTTGGTAACATTCTTGTAAGCTCAAATAAGTGCAGAAAATACAAGTTACGCCTTTACTTGCTCCAAATTGTGAAAACTTCTTTAGATCTCGACTCAATTGTTGAGCGTAAAAGTTTTATTTTATTTTTTTATTTATTTTTATAACACATAATTTTATTTTATTTTCATATTATATAATTTTAGAAATTTGTTATTTAAATCTTTTAATTTAATTAAATTTATTTTTTGATTTTATCTTTATTTTTAAATTAAATTAAATTTTTGTTGTGAATTTATTTGTAGAACTTGTTAAAATGGTTTTAATTATTGTTTGTTAAATTTTAATTTTTTTGTATATTTATTCGTAAAAATTTTTTAAATCGTTAAATTTAATAGTTACTGCTTAATATTTAATTTAAATAAATTTATTTATTGTTTTTTAATTATTTTTTAAACCTTTTTAGATCTTGCTCGACTTGCAAAAATATAATATTAATTTATATTGGCAAATTATTATTAGTTTTAATATTTACTCAATTTGTATTTGCTCTTTATACTAAAAATTTCTTTAGACCTTTACTAAAATGTTGAAAACAGAAGTTTAATTTATATTTTATATTTACTTTACTTATATTCTTATATAATATGGAAAATATAATTGTATTTATAATAATATCTATTTTGAAAATTTTTCTATTTATGAAAATTAATTTTTTTTTATATTCGCTTTAATTTCTACACTTCTTTGGATGTATACAAAAATGTAGAAAATATAAGTTTATTTGCTATTTATTTTTAAAACTTTTTGTAATGTTTTGAAAATATTGGAACATATGAATTTAATTTTATTATTTACTTATTTGCAAAAGTTCTTTCGATTTTTAGCTGATAATGAATTTATTTGATTAAAATATGTATATATAAGTTGAAAATCCAAATCATTCTTATATTAAAAGATTTAATTGAATACAAAAATATTAATATTAATATCATAACTACTACTACTACTATCATAATATTATAACAATATTAAGATATTTCATATGACAACTTATGCTAAGATTTCCAGATAATTCCTACAAATCTTTAAACTAATTTTAATAGACAATTCAAGTTCATTATATATACAAATTTAGATCTTAAAATATGAAACACAATCTTTTAAAAGTACAGATTAATAACAACAAATATGAAGTTTAACTTTAGCGCTTAGATGAAAATATAATATTAACAAATTATGATCAATTATAATCAAAGTTGAAGGAATTAAACTTTAGCTATTTCTAACTCAATCTCAATTCTCTGTAACTTCTCGAACTTTTCTATAATTAAATAAACGAATCAAGCGTTTTACATTGTCGCTGTGTTGCAGTTGATATTTGGACATTGATAAGTTGCCATTTAAAGTAATATGCTATTTAAAATAGCATTCCGGTTAACTGTATAATGTGGTTAAATCTCAGTAAACTAATTGCTGTCCATTTTCAGTACAATTTGTTGTACTAATTCGCAAGCAGTTCTAATGCTGCATCAACTCTCGCATTGCAAATGAAATTAAAAGTTTTCTCCGCTCTCTCTCTCTCTCTCGCTCTTCCACACTCTCTCTGTCTCTCTCTTTTTGTGTCTGCTTATTTTCTTTTCTTTTTTTGCCTTTACGAACAATTCTAGCTAACAGCCCCTTACCCTGTACCCCATCTAAGCCCTGGCCGTGTCAGCTGCTGCTGTTGCGACCCCCTTGGCAAAGCCAATTCCAACTTCAGCTTTAGTTTCTGAGCGAGTTGAAAACTTTGTGCCGACTTTTCACCTGTGTGTGTGTAGGTATGTGTGTGTGTGTGTGTGTGTGTGGAGTGTGAGTGTGAGTATGCCGGCGGCAGTTTAGATTTGCATTTGGGAATGTGTTTCTAAGCGCTTCGAAGCTTCTCTGCACTCGCTCTTTGTGTGTGTGTGTATATTTTTGTGTGCTTCTGTTTGCATGTCTGCGTGTGTGTGTGTGTGTGTGTGTGTGTTTATGTGCTGGATCACATACAAATATAATAAAATTGCCCTTTGGAAATTAGTTGCGCTTTGCTCACATCAAGCTGCCATGTGCGCTCTCTCTCTCTCTCTCTCTATCTCTCTATCTAGTTGCAGATACTCCTTCCCCACACTGCCTAGTTACCCTTTAACTATCCCGTTTACCTGTTAACACACCCCCTGCTCTGTCTGTTGCCTTTGTGCAAAAACAAGAGCAAATAAAGATGTGGCAAGCGGAAATTTAATATTGATTGTGTTGGTGTGTGTACAAATGGTTGCGCTTTCAGTAAATTATCATGATACACTCACCCAACACACACACACACATACACACACACACCGAGACACTGTTAGACACTCAACGGTTTGTGGAAATTCTCTAGTGGAGCTTTGATTTTAGTTTTGTGGCTTTTGCTCATATTTTGCAGCTGAGATGTTTTTGTCTTTGGCTGCCTTTATTATTTGTGCTTTTTCTTTTTTCTTTTTTTGGTTCTTTCTCTTTTTTATTGTATTATTTGTGGCAGCTTTCGCTTTCGGCCAAGTTAATTAAAATGCTTTCTTGATTTCCTGCAGGGATTACAGTCAAACCAAGCAAGCAGTCTCTAGTTGATCCTTTTTGCTGGTTCTTTCTTCTTTTGTTTGCTTAGCTGCTTATTTCATTTGAATTTTGCATGTTGCACACACTTTTCGCTGCTCAAACCAACAAATTTTACTTTCACTTTCCACTTTTCACTTTCACCAAATCGCCTTATTTCCTCCTTGAGCTCATTTTGTGTCTTAGCTTTTGAATGGATTTTTGTTTTCGAGCAATTAAAACTGCATTTGTTAGAGAAAGTCTTTGGAAATGCATTTACCCCCGAATAGCAAATGTGAATGCTTTTATTCTAGTTATGCTTGCATTTATATTTCTTCGATTAATTTCATTCTCAAATATCTACGACAAATTCAAATTCGAAAAGTTGAAGCAAAGCTTAAATATTTAATACTCAACAAAGTTGATGTAAGTTTTTCTTTGTTGTCTTTACCATTTCTGAAAAACATGTTAAAACATCGAATAATGTACATAAACTTTGTAGTGATTATAAAACTGTTGTGAGTATAAAATTTTAATTAGTTTTAGTTGGAATAAAATTCAAATAAATTGGAATAAATAACGAAGCAAACACTCGATTTGCTGACAACTTATAAACGATCTTGAGAAATAGAAAAATGGGAGAAATACAATATAAAGTACCTAAAAGGACTGTCTCAACTCTCGCTTTGCATAATTGTTGATCGATATTTATAATATTTTATCAATTAAAAGCATTTTTGCAGAATTTC
Organism: Drosophila macrospina; assembly: GCA_035042075.1. Lineage (NCBI taxonomy): Eukaryota > Metazoa > Arthropoda > Insecta > Diptera > Drosophilidae > Drosophila > Drosophila macrospina. Next base: position 1,708,922 of record JAWNLW010000359.1, read on the forward strand.
TGCAATTACTTTAAGCTATTATCTAAATTTGAAGTTAGGTTCTTCAAACTTATTTGGAGTCGTATCGAACTCGACCAATTTGCCATGAAAAACAGAATCAATTAAAGGCTACATTTAGTCTTACAAAATTAGTTTAAGCTGCAGCGAATTTTGATTTAAAAATTCTTTATATAAATATAATTTTTTAGCAAAATTTATTATATATAAATTGTTAGACTTTTCAGCTTTTTTTAATATTAAATTTCAAACTTTCTTATTGCTGATTTGTTTATTATTTTCTCAGAAAATATAAAGATCTTTGAGTTAAAAGAAACATTAAGAAAGTAAAAATTTTAATTAAGAACATTGCAATTATTTGTTTTTAGCTTTGTACAATTACTTCAAGTACTTCAACTTGAGTCTTTTAATAAGTAAACTTAGCAATAATAATTCGATTTGTTATAGTTCTTGTTAGATAGTTATTGGAATCTATAAGGATTTTCTAGATGCTTGGCAATTTGCAGCTGCAAATAACAATTTTAAATATAGAGAAACTAAATACTTTGCTAATTTATAATGTTCAATATAATTTTAGTTGATTTTACTTATTATTTATCACTTTTAATTGATTAGAAACTGTGAGATCTTTATTTTTATACCCTGTACAGGGATATATTAGTTTTGTGCAAGATGTCCGTCTGTCTGTCTGCATGAACGCGTCAATCTCAACTATAAGAGCTAGAGATACCAAATTAGGCAGAAAGGTTTCAGTATACTGTTCACAGAGCAAGTTTATTCCAAATTTTGAATACCTCCCCCCGCCAATAGACTAATTATGACCACATTTCTCAACGTTAATGTCTCTAATTTAGCAGGTGCTTGGCGAATGCCATGGAGAAGCAATACTGAAAGTTTCATCAAGTTCGATATATTAATAAGAAAGATAATCGAAAGAGAAAGAAATTTGAACTGGTTGCGCTTTGTTCATTGCGAGTGATGTAGCACTCAGCTCTGACGCGCAAACAAGCTTAATGAACCTGACCTGAGTGCTTAGCTTACATTGCGTTCAATTTGAGGAATTACCACTGAAAATGAATCGAATTGCGATATTTTCAGATTGATAGTAACAATTATGAAAATACTTTTACTATAGAAACATGTGCAGGGTATTCTAAAGTCGCGTGCGCTCGACTTTCATAATTTTTCATATATTCGCTGCTTCAATTAAAACTAAAAATATAAATAATAAGCAATATAATATAATTAAATAAATATAGTAATTATTATTAGATTTGCCTCACATTGCACAGTTCTTGGAATAACTTCCGCCTGGATGTTTGGCAATTTGCAGCTGAAAATTACACGAGTTTTCCGCTAGAAGAAGAAGCACAACAACAACAACAATAACAGAAACAACAACAACAACGGAGAATAGTGCATGCTTAATGGAGAGTGCTGTAGAAAGTGCAGTTCATTTCAGTTCAGTTAGAACGAACACACACACACACACACACACACACACACCAAGTGTAGGCTGTGTGTGTCCCTAGATTTCTGGCGGCTCTCGCTCGTAATTGAATTCCATTGCGCGCCCAAAAGTATGCCACATGCAATAACAAGCGAAATTTAGGCGAAAACGTGAAATTGCCTGCGGTTTTTCAACTATATATACAATTTTCTTTTTTTTTCTTTTTTTTTTTGTGTGTTGTTGTTTTCTTTGGGCGACTGATGAGGGGGTGGGAGGGTTGGTGCTGGTGTTGGTGGTTTATCCGGTGTAACACGCCAGTGACAATGACAGCAATACTGACAACGACAACGACAACAACCACAACGGCGACGGCAACAACGACAACGACAGCGACAGCGACAACGACGACAGCTACAACGATAATTAAAAATAATTTGCAGAGAGCCAAAGGCAGGCAAACTAAAATGCAGTGAACAGAGGCGGCAGCAGTTGACCAACGCACACACACACAGACACACACACACAAAGACACTCTGTTATGCACACAGGATGATGCGAGAACATGCAATGCATTCGATATGGACAGGGAAAAAATGGAGAAAGAAGTTGGGCATATGGATGGAGCAAAAGGTACATACATATGTATATAGGACTAGGGCTGTGGATAAGGACAAACAAAACTAGTACAAGCCGCAAATATGCTGGCCAAAACACATGCACAGGCCCCTTCATCATCAGCAACAGCAGCAGCGGCAGCGGCAACAACAACTCAAACAACAACAGCAACTTGGACTGGAGAAAGCGTCTGTCAAAAGGTGAAAGTAAAGCCGCTCACTCGCTCATGATTAAAACTGCAAATACGCGCAGACTAAGCTCAAACCAAGCTGAACGCTAAAACCTAAATCCAGGTCCTATATACACTCTCAAACTGGCTAAGAGCAACAACGGGCTCAAACGGGCTGCGTTGCCAGTTGAAACGTTCAGCAAACGTTCGCAATGGCGCCGTAAGCGTGACGTGACACGAGTTTTGTAACGATTGCATGTCTAAAGCTGCAAATACTATTAAAATACTTAATTATTATTATGGACGGGCGGACGGATAAATGGACAGTGGAACGGATAGTGGCATAGACGAACGGATGAAGAGACAGAGGGACGGATGAAAGGGCAGACGAACGGTTGAAGGGACAGCTGAACGGTTGTATGGATGGACGGGCGGACTGACGGAAAGATGGAGGGAAAGACTGACGGACGAATGAACGGACGGACGGATTGAGGGCAGATGGACGGATAGAAGGACAGTCGGGCGTATGGTGGAGCAGACGAACGGTCGGATGGAAGGGCCGATGAGCGGTCGGACGGATGAACGAATAGATGGACAGACAAATGAAGGGACAGAATCCGATAAAGATCGGATGAACCGCGGGAAAGTCAGACGGATGGATGAACAGTCGAACGGACAGAAAAATGGACGGTCGGACCGCCGAATGGACAGACGAACGGTTGGACGGAGAGACAGACGAACGTTTGGATGGAGGGTAAGACTGACGGACGTACAGAAGGACTGACGGATGAATGAAAGGTCGGCTGGAGGGACAGATAAACGATCGGATAGACGGACAGATGAAGGAATATACGTCGGACGGATCAGCGGACAGACGAACGGTTGGATAGAGTGATAGATGAACGGTCGGCTGGAGGCTTAGGACGGATAAACGGACGTACAGACAGATAGACTGACGGCTGAATGAACGGTCGGCTAGGGGGATATACGAACGATCGAACGGATAGGCGGATGGAGGGACAAACGGTCGGATAGGCTAACAGACATGGCCCAATTGGTTCGGCTATTGATGCTGATCAAGAATATATATACTTGATAGGGTATGCCACGCCTCCTTCTGCCTGTTACATGCGTTTGCACACAGCTATTATACCCTTTTCGGACATTTTAAAGCATAAACTAAACTCAACCGTTGTTGCTGATAAAGCATAGACATACTCTACAGGGATACGTTCACTTAAATGTCACATAGCGCTGCACAAGAACATGCCACTCTATTGCTGGATGAACCTACTTAAAAGATGCTCGTGTCGCATTGCAGGACGTCAACACGTGGCCATCTCTAATTTCAACAGTCACTCACACAAATACAACCGCACACAGAGAGCACTGACATGAGCATTTTTAAGTTTGAGTGACACGAAGTGAAGGCACAAAGTGCTTGCCCGAAAGAGAAATGATACGAGGGCGAAAGAGTGTGGAAGGAGTGCGCCGGGTATGTGCGGGGGGAGGAGGGGAAGGGAAGAAAGATGAATGACAGTGCAGGAAGCACTTAATGCAAGTGAAAACTTACAAAAGCAACGTCAGTGGGTCGCTGGGTCGTTCGCTCACTTGGCTTTAGCTTGGGCTCAGTTCTGGCCCTCGTTCTCGTTGTCGTTCTCGTTCATGTCCTGGTCTTGGCCTGGCTTGGCAGACAGTCGGCTCAGTCACTCAGTCAAGCAAACAAACAAACAAATAGCCAGGCAAAGCATAGCACTACCAACCAACCAACTAAAGAGAAGCGCACAGCAAAAGAAAGAGAGAGAGAGAGAGAGGGTAAGAAATTAGAGTGAGAGTGAGATAAAGTTAGATAATATGTATTGTAAATTGAAATGCATTTTACCTTGACTTAAAGTGTGTCGAGTGTTAAAAGCATAAATATCATTTAATAACAAGGATTAAGTTTCACCTGCTAACGCGCTTTATTGGGGTCAAACCTTTTAAGTCGCATTATGTAAGTGTGTCTAGTGTGTGTTAAAAGAGATTGGGGGTTCTCCGAATCGTCGTAACCGGAAGGAGATATACTATATCTTATGTAAATCTGATAAAATTTGTAATATGTATGATAACATATACAAAGCTAGAACTCTGTAAGTCTCCCTCTTTGTCAGTTTCTGTCTCTGTCTTTCTCTCTCTCTTCATTCCGCTTTCAATCTTCTCCTCTAAAAGTAATAAGAGATTCACTGTTTTCCTATTCGCCGAAGCAAGAAGGAAATAAATATTGCTTTTTCGGAGTAGATGAACTCTGTAACTCTCTCTCTCTCTCTCTTTGTCAGTTTCTGTCACTTTCTTTGTCTTTGTCACTTTCTCTCTCTTTGTCACTTTCTGTTTCTGACTCTCCCTCTCTCTCTCTCTCTCTCTTCCTTCCGCTCTCAATCGTTCCCTCTAAAAATGATTAGAGATATGAGTTTTCCGATTCGCCGAAGCCGGAAAGAGATAAATATAACTCTCGCTTAGAACTCACTCTCTCTCTCTCTCTCTCTCTGTCTCCATCTCTGTCTCTCCCTCTCTCTCTCTCTCTCTCTCTCTCTCTGTCTCTCACTGTCACTCTCTCTTTCTCCCTCTCTTCCGATCTCCATCTTTCCCTCTGAAAGTGATAAGAGATTCAGAGGTTTTCCGAATCGCCGAAACGGAAGGAAACAAATATAAGTGTCTCGTAAAACTCTCATGCATATTTATTCTGTCTCTCTGTCTCTCTCTCTCTTTTTCTCCTTTTCTCTCTCTCTCTCTCTCTCTCTCTCTCTCATTCAATCACTCTCTCTCTCTCCTTTCCACTTTCTATTTTCCCCTATTTATTTCTGTCTCATTAACTTAAACATCGTCAAACTATGTGAAACTTTACTTCAATTATTTTCAAATATCTTTAGACGACTCATCATTATACAATTAAACTACAGTCTAGCTACGATATATACAACACAAGTGCCAACAAGTGAAAAGTTTCTAAAAGAAAAGTCATAAAAGAGAAATTAAACTATGATTAGACATAATAACAAACGACAAACTATTGTTAAATATGCTTGAAATATGCTGCAAACAAATAAAATACAGTAAAGACACGCTGTCATGAACTCGAGAGCAAGTGAATAATGCCAGCCACACGGAGAGAGAGACAGAGACAGAGAGAGAGAGAGAGAGAGGGAGTTATTTACACGAAAGTTAATTGTCCATAAAGTAAATGTAAATTCTTTACAACGATGTTTTACTGTAACCTTGTACTGTAAATACTCTATTTACGTAACACACAGCAAAAATGAAAACATTTCAATTACATTTTGAAATCAATTTGAACGCAAACAATTTCGACAAGGAGTTGAGAGAAATTTTTAATTTTCCACTCACGGATCATTGATTATTGATTTTGTGTGCGTGTGTGTGTGTGTGTGTGTGTGTGTGTGTGTGTGTGTGTGTAAGCCAGTGTATACTGTCAATTAAATGGTGTCAGTGTCATTTGTGGCTTCAGGAAATGTGCGGCTTTTTAATATATATTTCGCACTTCCGTTTTATTATCGTACATGCAGCGCCTCAGCTGGCCGCTAGATGGCGCCAGCTGCTCCCATTTATACTCAGCACTCAGCACACGTTCAACCATTTGCGAGGATCCACACAACTTTAGCTAATGTATGCAATAGATTTCAACACTTGCAAAGCAGCCTGACGCAAAAGTTCCAAGAAAACAGAAAAACAAATAGAAATAAAAAGAAAAATTTGTATTTAAAAAATTTGTCTCGCTTTTACAGAGTATATAGAAGTCGATAGAGCTCGAATTGCACATTTGTTAGTCGTGTTGTTTTATTTTGAAGTCGAATTTTCATTGCTTTTCATTACGGTTTGGCGCACATTTTGCGCTCAGTGGCCAACTGACACTCAACGCATTGCGATTCGTATAATTTATGCATCAATTTGTACGCTTCCACGTGTGTTTCTTTCGTTTTCACATGCATTCAATGAGTGCCATATACACCCAAACACACCCACATACACCCACACACACACCCACACCCACACACACATATGTGTGTATTCAATAAAATGACCAAAACGCGCAGTGAGCAAGTAAAATACAATTAACTAGCTGATACCCTGTACTAACAAACAACTTGTGTTATCTGCCAAAATGTTTATGTTAATCTTAGGAAATTTCCAGAACAATTAGCTTAGTGAATAGTATACCCAAAAACTCTAGAAATATCTACTTTTATATATTAAATAGAAAAAATTAGTTAAAACGGTGAGAAAAATACTTAAAGTTCGCAAAGGTAACAAATTTGTAAGCTCGCTGAGTTCTTACAATTCAAAAGTTTAGCTTAGATTCTACGATATAAATGTTCTCTGTGTGTTACATCACTCTCACAATTGTATAGTACACACTTTGAACAATTTTTTTTATGACTACAGGGTATAAAAATAAAAAAAAAAAACGAAAAACGCTGCCAGCATTTGCGTTGCAACAACTACGCAGTTTTCCTCTCTATAACTCTCCATCTCTGGCTCGCTCTTTCTGTACACCTCACTCGCACTGCACGCTTTTGGTTTTTGCTGAAAATGTGAAAAGTGAAAACGCAGCACAGCAGCAATAACCGCATTGAGACCAAAAATATGTGCCAATTTTTATTATGGGCGCAGTCAAACGGCAAAAGCCAAACGACAATGCCACATGACGTCCCAAAAATAGTAGCAAATACATATATACACACACACACATATACATATATATATATATGGTCATAGTAAGAGACAGAACGAGAGAGAGAGAGAGAGAGAGAGAATTGCATGAAAACAGCAGGCGCCTTTCACAATCGTAACAAATATGACAAAACATTTTAGAATTGCAGCATTTCGATTTGTAGAGCGTAGCACACCAACCAACCACACTTTCTAGCCCTGGAAAACTGTCTTTCCCATTGATTTTGAAGCTCATTTTCCACATAAGTCAACTTTTTAAAAATGTTCACCTTTTTACAAGTTCTTTTTAGATTATTTGTAAGTGAATTATAATTCTGTTTTAAGCGAAAATTAAAAACATTCCCAATACGAAAATTACTTCAGAAAAATGCTTATATTTTCAACTATTTTCGAATCATTTTGAAAGTGCTTCCATATATTTATCATAATAACTGGATATAATTATATATATTTCATAAAAATGTGAATTAGCCTAAAGAGTTTTTTTAAATTATTTTCAAATTAATTTTTAAGAATTTTCAACTATTTTTGTAATATTTTGAAAGTGCTTTAAAAAGAGAAAATATATATTTATCATCATTCAAACGATTTATATACGAAATTTACTTAAATAATACAACTTATATATTTTATAAAAATGTGGAATATTTTAAAGAAATTTAGAATTATTTTAGAAGTATTTTGAATGATTTTGAAATATTTTTAAATTGCTTCTAAAATAAAAAATTAAATATCTTTATCATAATTCAAGCAGTTCATATACGAAATTTATTTACTAAATTAAAAATTATTATATTGTATAAAAATGCGAATGATTTCAAACATATTTTACTTTATTTTATTTTATTTCAATTTCTCAAATTTCAATTTTATTTTTTCTTTCCCAATAAATTACATTTAACATACTTCATTGAGTGATATGTAAATTATGAACTTACTATGTGCATTAATTAACGTAAAAGATACAAATGTTCGACATTTTGTGTACTAATAATATTTTTAAAATATTTTAATATTTAGTAGCAAAAAGCGAAATGAAAATAAAAATATAAATGCACAATCGCTTATAAAAAGTGTTTAAATCGAACCACATTTCTGGTAACAACAAATATATTCGAATGTGGAATAATGCAGTTCAAAAAAAAAAAAAAAAGAAATGAAAAGAAGAGGAGATGTACTTTTGATGTATGAATGTTGAAAAGCCAATCGAAACTTTTTATAGAATTCAAATTTATAGCACAATTTCCATTGATTCGAATTTGCGAAACACAAATAAAGCATGCAGTGTTAGATAACGAAAAAATACGTGTAAAATTGAGAAACTTTTAATGGCTTTATATCAACACAATCTAGTTTTCTTCTTTTTCATTTTGTATATATGCTTTGGCCTTGCAGTTGCAGTTGCAATAATTGCAGTTGCTAGTTGTCGTTGTTGTTAGAGTTGTTTATTATTTGTCGTGCAAATCACAAACGCATTTTCCTTACCAATTTCCAGCGCATTTTATCCAACATATAAAAAATTGTCAACCCGTTAACGCGCTCACAACTCGCAACAACAAAATTCAAATATTGTCAAATCCAAATAGACGGATACATAAGATTACTATCCAAACAGTCTCAAATGAGAGATCGAAAATGTAATACCCTATAATAGTTGTGATTCACAGTTGATTAATTTGAAGATTTGCCTAACATTTATTGAAATATGTAGCATATTTTAATTAATTATTAATTACTTTAAATAAATATACTCTCCCCACAAAGTGTTACATGGTTCGTGAGAAAAACGAAATACCCTTTGTAAGGGAATTAAATGGATAAAAAACGGTAGAAAAAAGGAAATTGTAACGAATATTCCAAAACTATTTTCAGCTTGCGCTGCACATTTGAGCAAACATTTATATGTGTGACTGTGTGTGTGTGTGTGTGTGTGTGTGTGTGTGTGTGTGTGTGTGTGTGTGTGTGTGTGTGTGCGATAGTTCAATATTCATTGGCCGTAATTTGATTGAAATAAGTGAAGCGCGCTTTTGTGCGTCGCCCGAGTGAACAGCCAGCATCGAGCAAATGAGGGGTGTATAGTGTGGGCTATGGTGGTGGGCGAGGTGCAGGGGGGCAGGGGTTTAATAGGAGACGGTGCAGAGAGAGAGAGAGTGTGATGGGGGAGGGGGTGGGGGGTTATAAAGGCTGTTTTCAGGTCGCAGTTTGAACATGAAATTTATGAAGCATTCGATCCGCTAGCACAGGAAATTAAAATTATTAAGCATCACCTTTTATGTTTGCAACCTAACACACACGCGACTGTGTGCGAATGTGTGCGCGTGTGTGTGTGTGTGTGTGCATATTTGAGTGTTAGTGGCGCAACACACATTGTCATTTTAATGGCATTCTTATGGCCCATGTTATGGCCACTTTAAAAATGTGCTGATGAATACAGCACAGCTCAATGGGCAACCCAAGAGGTTATCTCTCTCTCTCTCTCTCTCTCTCTCTCTCTCTCTCTCTCTCTTTCACTTTCGCACATGCTACGCAGTTAGTGCCTATAATTACATAATCAATAGTGATAAAAAGAACATTTGTTGTTTGCCAGCTAGCATCATTTTTAATACCCTCTTGTAATGTCCAAAAATGAGTTATAAAGTTGTGCAAATTTGTGCTCTACGACTCTATAAACACTTTCTCAACAGTTTATAGCTAATTAAACTAACGTATGTGCAGGTAAACAGCTTTGACAAACATAAAGGGAATACATTTTTTATAGAAATAACGATTTGTGCTAAAAAAAGTAGTTTACAAATTATTATAATAACAAAAAGTGTTTAGAATTTCTTGTATAGATTGAAGTATACCAAAATATTGGAAAGAATAGAAAAGAATAAAGAGAAAACAGTCCAATTTAACATTTCTCATTTGTTGGATTAGTATTATATTCTACAAGTGTGGAAATAGTTTTTTAATCGATCTATCGATAACAATCAATCAATCGATTTGCGTTACTTTCCAAATATATATATTTATCTATCTATCTGTCTTTCTATCTGTGTATGTAACCATTAAGAATAGCATTAGCACAATCATTAGCATAAGCATTAGCGTATGCGTTGGCATCAGCATCAGCATTGGCATTAGCATTAACTTAAGCATTAGCATTAACATCAACATTATCATTAGCACTACTATTAGCATTAACTTAGGCATTAGCATTAGTATTATCATTACCATTACATTACATAACATTATTATTATCATTAGGTTTAGCTTAAGCATTATCATTCGAATTAGCATTAGCACTGGCATCAGCATTAGCATTAGAATTTTCATTAGAATTATCATTAGCAACTGCATCAGTATAAGCATTATCATTAACATTAGCATTAGCATCAACAACTGCATTAGCATAAGCATTGTCAATAGAATTAGCATTATCATTAACAATATCATTAGCATTATCAATATCATTATCATTAGAATAAGCATTATCATTATCATTAGCTTTAGCATTAACATTATTATTAGCACTGGCATCAGCATTAGCATTGACATTAGTATTAGAATTTCCATTGGGATAAGCATTAGCAACTGTCACTGCATTGGTCACTGCATTAGCATAAGCATTATCATTAGCATTATCACTACCATTAGCTTTGTCTTTAGCATTATAATTCGCATTAGCATTGGCAATAGCATTAGCAGCAGAGAAGATTCATAAGAGATTCATTTGGAATGACTCAAGCACGGTCAGTCCAAAAGATAACTGCATCCAACATAAATCTAGCCTTATGCGAATGCTATTAGTGGGCGTGCTGTAAGTAGGACAAAATCCAATGCACACAAACACAAACAAACACACACACACACGCACACATACACATGATATCAAGTTCCTGCATTAGAATGCATAAACTGCAAAACAAATGGCGTTTGCGGGTTTTTATAAATTTAATGAAATAAGTTCATTATCTAGTAGGAGAAACTCGTAGAAACTCTAGCCTAGGGGTTATGGCCAAGCACATTCACACACACACACACACACACACACACAAACACACACGCATGTGTGTGGACATGTATGTGTGTGTGGCCTGCAACAAATTGGTGGCTCTAATTTCACTAGCAGGCGCTGACTCTCATTAAATTTTCATAGTTTTCCAAACACGCCGCCCGAATCTGAAAATGATAATTAAAAAGCGACCCAGCCTCCAACTTGCCCTGCCTCCACTTGCTCTCTCTGTGTGTGTGTGTGTACAAGTGTGTGTGCGTGCGTCTGTGAGTGTAGAGTGTGTGCATGAATTATGCGCAAGCACACTTAACACCCAAACGACCCGGCTCCAAGCGGGGCAGGCATCCTGCTGGCCTCCATAGTGCAGCATCAGAAGCGGATGAATGGATGGAGGAGCAAATGGCGCCCAGCAACTCATAAATGTTGTGCAGGCGAGCAAAAAGGATACACGCAGGATGCCAACAGCAGAAGCAGCAGCAGCAGCAGCATCAACAGCAGCAGCATAAGCATCAACATCACTGGCACCCAGTAGCACCTACCTCTGGTAGGTTCCGACCTGCGTGTGCTGCGTGCATGCATAAGAAAGCAAGTTCTTACACGGGCATCGAAAGCGTTCAACCTTCTCATATAAGCATACATTGCTTATACGTAATGCGACTACAAGGCAAACTGCCTAAGAGCGACAATAAGTCGTTAATGGAGAAGTTAATGGAAAGAATCGTCATAATCAGCCATAAATAAACATAACCATTATACGATATAAGTGTTCTACGTATACGGATATCAATGTAGTCAATACATTAAAAGCATTTTCAATAGTATTAGCATTAGCATTAGAATTAGCATAGCATTTAGCTTAGCAATACCATTAGTATTAGTATTAAGATTAGCATTATCATCGACATATCCATTAGCATCATCATTAGCATTATCATTAACTTTATCATTAGCATTAGCATTAGCATAACAACTAGCATTAGCAAAAACATTAGCATTAGCATTATCATCAACATTTTCATTAGTATTTGAATTAGTATTAGCATTAGCATTAGCATTAGCATTATCATCAACATTTTCATTAGCATTTAAATTAGTATTAGCATTAGCATTAGCATTATCGTCAACATTTTCATTAGAATCAGCATTAGCATTAGCATAAATTTTAGCATTAGCATTAGCGTTAGAATTTTCATTCGGATTAGCATTAGCTTTAGCATAAACATAAGTATTATCATTATCATTATCATTATCATTATCATTATCATTAGCATTCGCATTCGCATTATCATTATCATTATCATTATCATTATCATTATCATTATAATTATCATTATCATTATCATTATCATTATCATTATCATTATCATTATCATTATCATTATCATTATCATTATCATTATCATTAACATTATCATTAACATTATCATTATCATTATCATTATCATTATCATTATCATTATCATTATCATTATCATTATAATTATCATTATCATTATCATTATCATTATCATTATCATTATCATTATTATTAACATTAGTATGAGCATTAGCAATAGCATTGCCCTAACCATTACCATATTAATATACTTTAAGATACTTTCTAAAGACACAATTTCAAGACAAATCAAAGCTCATGCAGTAATTTTAGTCATGGCTTTCTCCGTGTTTGCTTTTCCTTAATGTTTACTGTACACACCGACATTTTGCTTGTGTGGGTGCTTTATGTGTATGTGTGTGTGTGTAAGTGTGTGTGGCCAGGTGATGTGATTTATTGCATTGTGGTAACTTTTAGGTATCGCTCTGTGAGCTCTGTCTGTGCGTGTGGGGAGTGTGTGTGATGCGATGTGGTGCGGTGTGGTGTGCGTTGCGTTCTCTTTTACGCTTAAAAGACAAACCGCTAATTTGTTATCATTTATCACCATGCTGAGACATGTGTGCGTGTGTTTGTAAACAATTTGTAAATGTGTTACATTTAAACCCTAAAGTAAAGTCTGTGCTTCCCCTTCGCTTTGTCCCTATTTCCTCCTGATTTTGTCATTGTGATAAATATTTTGACGTCAACGTAACATGTGAGATTTGCACGTAATAGTATGTGTGTGTGCGTGCGTGTGTGTGTGTGTGTGCGTGTGTGTGTGTGTATTTGTGCAGATGTTGGCTTAAATAATGAAAAGGGACCCAAGGATTTTGGTCCAGCCGCTGAATAATGACAGCTGAGCTGAGCGTACGACAAAACAGAGATAAACATTTTTTATGAATCGTATTTCATTTGTGACTTGCGACAGTACGAGCTTAAACCCAACCCCAACCCCAACCCGAACCCCAACCCAATCCCCTCTACACAACCGATAACCACATAATTCAGCCGAAGGCAAAACCCTTTCCTTTTTAAATGCCACACTTAATTGTTGAGGAAATTTCAAGTAGATTTTCCGTCGACCTTTAAATGCTTCAACTGATTGCAGCTGTTTGTGGTATTTGAATTAACTATGCCAATAACAGTTCAATTTAAACGTGATACTACCTTTAAGCTATCATCTGTCAATTGTACATTGTGTGCGATTCACATTATTATTGATTGTTCAGCACAGTTTGATTGATTTCCTGCATTTTAATCAATTTGATTTATTGAGAAAGCACACAAAACAAATGCTTAGAATCGCATGGGAATTATTACATCATTGTTAAGCATATGAGCATTGGGGAATGGAGATGTTGTTTATCCAATCAATTGTATAGATTCCTAATTGAAATTATCAGCAGAGTCAAGTAAATTTGTCTAGCATTTAGTATACAAAGCGATTTCAACTCTCCCCAGTAATATATTGTACATATGCTGGAAGCATTATTGCCACAATTAAGCACAATCTAAGATTTCGCTTTATTTATGCAGATAATAATACTATTTATATATTCCTACAGTAAATAGACAGCATTTCGTGAGTCTAACTTAAGCTTTACTCAATTAATTATGCACTAGAAAATCAAAAGATATTTAACATAACTTTCATATTGTTCAAACTCTCGACTCTCAGTTGAAACATTCAACACTCTATCATATACAAAGTTGTCAGAATTCTCAATCAATTTTTAGTCGGTTCAAATTCCATTGACAATAAATATTTTATAAAATTACAAAAAAAAAAAATAAGAGAAAAGAAACAAACAATCTCGTATATCCAAAATTTTTGAAAAGCCGACCCAAAAATAATGTCAAAGAAATCCCTGCTGGCATTCACACTCGGTGCAGCCGGTGCCCTGCTTCTTGGCTATTGTATATATTATGATCAGAAGCGTCGATCCGATCCCAACTATAAGAGAAAGGTGCGTGAGCGTCGTCAAAAATTGAATTGTTTGTCGCCCATCGCAATGCGGGAACTGGAGCTACGAACTGGCGGACAAATTAATGCATTACACGATGCATTTGAAATGTCCGATCATGAGATTGTTCAGCATTATTTCCAGAACGAGATCAAAATGGGCGAGGATCTGTTTCGGCAAGGTAAACTCGACGAGGGACTCGTCCATTTGGCCAAGGCCACAATGTTATGCGCCCAACCCGTGGCCCTCATGGAGACCATGAAGTTGGCCCTTCCCGATCGTATATTTAACATGTTGTTGACAAAACTGCCGGAACTTAATCGCGAAACGCTTCTGGCTCAGGGCATTGCTGTCGATCATGTGCCACTGGATTAATGCATTGATTACTATTTTCAACGTTTGATTGCTATTGTTTTGTTTGCCTTTACTAACGAAAATTTCAAATTAATTACGAGAAATATAAATATTTCTGAAAATTAGTATGAGTTTGTTGTATTTATTTAGTATTGTTTTGTGATGAAGAGAGAAATTTACAAATTTAACAAAAGTATGCAAAATATGAAAGAACTACGATAAGAATAGAAGCTGCTTTCGTTCGTAGCGGTCTATGTGCTTTAATTCTTTAAGAATCTCTTAAAAGTGTTTATTATTATTATAGTTAACTAAGAAGTTACTTATAGTATTTTTGTTTCATATTTTAAATCCCCAATCATTAAGCATTGCTTTTGTAAAGAGAGCTTATAAAAGCTAACATATATTCTTATTATACTAGAGCATTAATGTAGATTTCTCATATATTTCCCTTAATTTAAAATGTATATTTTTAAAAATTCCACATACAACAAATGTACATATTTTTATAAATTAAAAAGTGTAAAAAAATTCTGTTTTGTTTTTAATAAAAATCTTCCCCTCTAGCAAACATTTTCTATAAAGAACTTTGCACACAAATAATAAAAAAAGGTTTTAATTGAATTTATTTATCTGTTTAATGTTTGATTTATTTCATGATCAGGGAATATTATGAAAAATATCAAAGATTGACACATAGGGATTTTTATAAAAGTCTGGTTTAAATATCTTTCTCTCGCTTTGGTTTCTGGACTTTCACTTTCGATTTCGATTTCTGTTTCTCTTTCTGTTTCTGTTTCTATTTCTGTTTTGGGTTAGTTAGTTCTGATTCTGAGTAATGCGGTAAATTTAGGCAATGTCGGGAGTGCTGGTTGAGTTATCCTTGGCTGAGCTGTTGCTATTGCTATTGCTATTGTTAATGCCCTGCAGTTCGGTTAGCTTCATTAGCAATGGCATAAAGACGAATTCCGGTAGGGATTCCTGGAATGCTTGGAGGCCGGGCAACGGCTGGGCGCACATCATAATGGCATTGGCAAAATGGCTAACACCCTCGGTGATATTACCGCGGCTAATTAACTGTTCGCCCAATTTGATCTGATTGTAAAAACAACGCTCCAATGCCGAATGATCATTGCCATCGCTTAGCTGCATATCAAGCTGATAGTCCGCCTCATCAGTATTGCAATTATCGTCCATATTGCCAATAAATTCATGCTTCGAGTCCCGTCGCCGACGATGATGAACCTTTCGCTTGTATTCGGGATCGGTGCGACGCTTCTGATCGAAATAGATGCAATAGCCAAGGAGTACGGCGCCGGCTGTGCCCATCGTTAACGCCAATAAGGATCTGCTCGACATTTTTTCTGTTTTTACTTAATACTACTAATTTCGAAATGGTCTTCTGCTTAAATATATATACATTTGCATATATATATATTTAATTTTTCTATTTTTTATTTATTATTATTATTTTTTTTTTTTTTTTGAATTTTTTGTAATATTGGCAGAAGTTTCCTGAACGAATACGGAATGAATACTGAGGTCCTCTGTTGTTGCTTGCGGGCCCAACTGAAGTACTTTGCAAGGCCAACGTGTTAAGTTGATTGTAAATTGTCTTACAATTTCGTGGAACAGCAAATTTATGCACAAATTGTGGAATAAAAAGTGTGAGCAATTGTTGAAAATATGTAATAACAAGCTTTAAATTTTACATGTATTGCGATGCCCTGTTTTCTACATGATATCCTGAAATTTTCATCACAGTCGCATAATAAACACAACAGCTATCAGAAATACTAATTTCCGTAGAGTGAAAAACAATACTGGCGCCATCTAGCGACTGTAGTTAATAAGTTGCGCTTGTTTGTGGTAGATTTATGTGGGTTAAAGTGTTGGGTTAGCTGTGAGCTTATACTCATTGTAATCTCGCATACTCAGTCTAATTTCTGCTCTCCATTTCTTCTATTTGCAGGTAAATACAACGGGAACACTACTACAAATCTAAGAAATACGTGTAATACCAAGTGAAGGAGTCGCTCAGTGTTGGCTCCGTTGATTGCTGCAGGTTGAGCTCCCACTGCGACCATCTTAAAGTGAAGGTCTTGCCATTTGCGAACTTTAATGAAAAACTTGTGAATGACTGAGTGTGTGTGTGTGTGTGTGTGTGTGTGTGTATGTGTAAGTGTGTGAAGTGTGTAGTAAAGGGGCGTGTGGGCGTTACTGTGTTTGCCATTTCGCTGTGAGCCCCAAATGAGCATATGCATATTTCATAAGACCTTTTTTTCTTTCTGTATTTTTTTTATATATATAAATTTTTTTTTACTTTTCTCTCAAGTTATGTTAAAATTTTTACTACTACTCCGTTGGCCGCTGGCCCATAAAAGAACTTAAGAAACTGCAGAAATTGTTGCCAACACATCGCATAAAGCATGAGGAAGCGCAATAGCAAGTGAAACAAAACAGAGAAAATATATAAGGAAAGAAAAAAAGAAAAAAGAAAAAGAACAGAACAGAAAGAAAGAAATGTGCCAAGAAAAATTGTGATGTGCCCATAACGAAATTTTGCTGCCGCCATTTCCCGTTTGAAATTTCCTTTTCTTACCGTAATTTGTCGGTGATTCATTTTTCTGTTTCTCATTCTTAGCCTTTCGTATGGTTTGCAACATCGCGAATGCCTAGCCCTCCTTCCCCCGTCAACCATCTTCTACTTTCCCTACCTATTCTAGACTCCTCATTTCCATTTCTGTGTTGTTTTTTTTTTCTTATGTTTGCACTCTTGGCACAGGCTGCAGCATTTCTTATTGTTGCTTCCCTTCATGCCCCGCCAAGTGGGCTCTCTATTAAATGCTGCTTGGCACTATTTCGGGGTCGTACTGCCACTTGTCATAGCCCCAGGGCAACATTAAGAGCAAACACGACAAAAAAAAAAATAAATAAAAAAAAACATGCACAATTTCACACGTCGCACCTAACGATACACTTTCCATGTGCTCCTTTGAACTTCATTAAATATTTAGGTTTTTAGCACACACTTCTACGTATGAAATATCATAATTATAGCGTTAGGACTTCGTTAGTTATGATGCTGCACTACTTTCTGAACCGGTTCGCAGAGTTCAAATAGATTTAATTAAAAGTCTCTAAAGTACTTTGAATCTTTGCAAGCTTTTCATCTCTTATTGCATCTGAAATTTGAGTTCTATAGATGGAGTACTCCTTGAGTTATCTCATTGAACCAGTTATCGAACCGGTTTGCAGAATGGAGAAAAGGAAAGAATTCAATAACTCTGTGGCAATATTTCCATTTTTATCATTCTGCTTATCGAATTTCCGCTGTAAGCTAGTAATACTTCTTGAATTGCATCACTGAACCGCCTGTTGAACCGGTTCACCAAGTAAACTAAATGGCAATCATTTGTCACTGATTCAGTTTCATTTTGACTCCAATTTTATGTCATTCAGCTAGGCAACAGCTTACAACTTTATTGCTGGAATACTTATTGAGTTATTTCAGTGAACCACTTATTGAACCGGTTCAAAAATGGAAATTGAGTTTCAATAATTATGAACGGGTTATATTTTGTTTTGGTTTCAGTTTTATATCAGTTTTATTAAATTACAGCATTACTGGTTTAATACTTATTGAGTTATGTAAATGAACCACTCTTTGAACCGGTTCAAGATGGAAAAATTTTAATATCATATTAAACTAATAATGTGAAATATTGTTCTCATTTTTATACATTTTTGCTAGGCTTATTTCAGTTATATTGATGGAGTAGTTATTGAGTTATTTCAGTGAACCACTTATTGAACCGGTTCAAAAATCAAAAAATCAATTTGCAAACACTTAGAACTGTATAAATATACATTTTTCTGCAATTTTCTGCCATTTTATTAAGCTCATTTCAGCTATTGAGTTTTCTCAGTGAACCACTTATTGAACCGGTTCAAATTAACGAATAAGTAGCAATGATTTTGTAAGTGTAAAATAAGCTGTAAAATAAGTGTAAAATAAGCTGCCATACCGCAAAGCAAACTTCATCTTCGTTTCTAAGTAATGTCAGAGAACCACTCATTGAACCGGTTCGCACAAAAGTGCAGCATACCCTAGGCGTAGTACAGGATGTTTGTGTGGCACTTTCATTTAGTTTGGTCAACCCGCATAAATTTCTTGTCATTTCCGTAGTGTACACAATTTTCGCGTGCTTTTAATTTTGTTGTTAAAATTATGTTTCCTTTTGCCTTTTCTACGATTTTGTTGTTGTTGTTGTAGTAGTTAGTTGTTGTTGTTGTTGTTAGTTGTTGTTATTGTAGTTTGTAGTAGTTTATTTTGCTTGTTGCCCGCATGCGACGGTTCAGGCGTGAAACAAGCGTTGACAACAGCAACAACAGCAAGTGCTAGGGGTATGCTAAGGTGTGTTAAGGTGTGCTGCGGTGTAGCTCTGTGTGTGTGTGTGTGTGTGTGTGTGTGGGGCAAATAGCATAAAAACGGAGCGTATGAGTGATACAAGTGTAAATTTGTTCAAGTGCTCGGTGAGGACAAAGCATAAAAAAAAATACAAATAAAGCATGCAGGAGACGCGTACTGAGTGAGTAAGCGACCAGTGGATACCCTGTAATTAAGTATAAAATATAAATAAAAATGCAATTAAGAATAGTAAAGCAGGATAAGTAGAGAAAGCTAGGGCAAAGCGATAGAAGAAGTAGAGATATAAAGAAGGGTGACAAAGAGTTGAAAGGGAGTGGAAAAGGAGAGGAAAAGAAGGGGAAAAGAAGAGGAATAGGAGAGGAAAAAGAAGGGAAAAAGGAGATAGATGGGGTATAAGGAAGATATAAGTAAATACCTAGGGATCAATTAAGATTGAAAGTCATAAAGTTAAAGATAAATATAGAGAGATATAGATAGGTTTATAGATAGATCGAAATATATACAGATATAGATAGAAGAAACAGTGAGAACATAAGCAACTTAGAGTGAAATATTGCATAAGTTTAAGGAACAAAGGGGAAGGCAGATCGACTAAAATTCAAGCAACACGCATACAGTGAAGCTTCGCTCAACCTGCTGAGCTCCTCAGAACTCAGAAAGAAAAAGCAAGTGAGTATATTGAGCTTTTGCTTTGCCTTTAATGCAACTGAACAGCATTTTCAACAATTAGTTGAACAAATTAACTGAATATTTCTTATTTCAATTAAAAACACATGCAGTCAAGCTTCGCTACAAAGAACTTGTTATGCAAAATATTAAATTCTAAGCAACAATAATTGAAAGAATAAAGTTTATTATCTTTATCAACATTGTTAGCGTGTGTGGACTGTAGTTATAGTTCTATATCATAAGACATGTGTACTTAAAACATGCTTTACTTGATGCTACCCGCTGTGGGTATGCTCTGATTGCAGGGTATAACAAAATGTGAAGAGTAACAATTGCATACACAAGCCTATCTAATATGTGAGTGTATGAGTGAGTATGAAGTGTGTGTGTGTGTGTGTGTGTGTGTGACTGTATGTGTGTGTGTGTGTGTGTGTGAGCGTGTGCTGAGTGCAACTCATGTATTTATGAAGTGTCAACAGCTTCGTCATGATGTATGGGACCTTAAGCTATCTGCTCGCACACACAGCACACCTGCATACACACACACACACAGATACAGTCACTCACACACACACACACATAGCATTGTGTGTACAACTCTTGGTCGCACTTTTTCGTTGCGTTGGCAACACAATTTGTGCGTTTCTGTTGTATGCAGCTGCTTAATAGGTATTTATGCATACAAAGCACAAGCAGCGAGTATGTTTGCCTTTCACTGGGGTTTTGCCACACACACACACACACACACACACAGCTTCTTCCCTTGCTAAGTCATCCCCCCTACCACTCAACACACACTCTCAGCTTTTTCTTTTCACAATTGCAGGCAATTAGTGTGCGCAACTTATCAACTATACACATATATACAGGGTATCTGCTGCCAAGCTTTCTTTCTTTCTTCTTCATTGCCATTTAAAATGTTGTTAATTTGCACCTAAAACTTCAGCTTTTTTATTACAAATCCAAGTTATATTTGGGTATTTTGAATACATTTTCTTGTAAGCTATTTATTTATGATAATGTCTGATTAGGTGAGTGCTTAGAAGCTGCCTTAAAAGTGACCATGGAGGACAGCTAACTGTTAAATGAGCATGCGAATTTGATGTAGAAATTAAGTGACAAAGTTGAGGATTAATAAACATAATTAAACTTTGAACTTAAGCAATAAATGTGCCAACAATTTTAAGGAATAGATTTAGTTAGTCACTTAAAAGATATAAAATAAAATACTTAATATAATAATATATAAAAATATTAAATTAACTAAACAAACCATAAATCGAATTGCAAAAATAAAAAATGAAAAATGTAAAGAAATATAATAGAAAATATAAAAATTAAAACTTGAATTTGAAGTTGGATTCAAGCAGACAGCAATCGAATAGTTAATGAGCAAATAATGCGCCGGAAGATACCCTAATAAATTAAAGTGACCATGGAGCATCAAAAACATGGCTCAGTTAAATAGCAAAGACTTCAACAAGATAAGTTGCAATCACAAAATAACAACAAGTTAACAAAAAAATGAAGCAACTCAAAGTTTGACAGGATATTTGCTAGTCGAATGAACAGCATAAATTTAAAGCACTTGCAAGCTGAGACAGGAGTACAAAAACGCAGCGAAACGAAAGGGGGAAGCGCCAAAAAAGAAAATAATATATTAAAAAAAACAAGAGATGCTCGACAGCAGAAGACCCGGTATTGAAATCTAAATACTTAAGTACTATTTATAATAATATAAATATAATTATATAAGCAACTAAAATGGCAAGTGTGAAGAGTAAATTCAAAGGCAAAGCTTTAACACTTATGTAAACAAATATTTCTATATAGAAATGTCTAGAAATCTACACAGATCACATATTGTGTTAATAGTAACCGAATCCTAAATCCAATTAATTTCTCTGTTTCTGCTGGGCCTACTCGTTACTTTACCCCGCTTGCTCTTAATCCAGTTACCACTAATTACGCTTCGTATAGCTTTTCGATTACTCTATGCTGATTATAATAAATTATAATAGTGTAATCAACTTAGAATCCTCTCCTTCCTACTGTCTCCTTCTCCTTCTAAACTCTTTAGCTCGTATAATACTAAATGATCTGACTGGGTTTTCTCCAGTGCTTGAAATAAATAGATTTATGAAATGCATTCCCCCATCATAAGGCTCATATTGAAAAGTAACTTTATCTTAAGCTTAATTATAAAATAATTTATATTCCTTCAACTTTACTGTTAATATTTGGTTCGGTTGACATTTGTCTCGACTTTAAATAAATAAATAAATAGAACCTAGGATGACTTGATTGATGTGTCATCGCTCTAGCAATTATAACATTGCTTGATGAATACAAATTTCTAACAAGATTTTCTTATCTTCTTCTTTAATTCTGATATTTTATGTCTTCTAAGTTTATGCTTCGATCTTAAGACTCTGAGATCTAAGAGTTCATACGGAATTCAAAGCTTGTCTACGACGAGTCGGCTTTTGATGCTGATCAAGAATATATATATATATAGTTTATAAGTTCGAAGATGCAAACTTCTGCCTGTTGCATATATTTCGACAAACTTATAAGACTCTATGCTCTTTAGTTAGCGGGTCTCAAAATGCAGAAGACAAGAACAAAGCAGGGAAACATGAAAACAAGCCAAAATGGAGGCAAACGACTCTGGGAAGTACAACAACAACAAATGGCCGACAGTCAGTCGAAATTGTGTTTCTATGTCAAGCATAAATTTCTCTGTCTATCCTCCGCGCTCTCCCTCCTCTCTCTCTCTCTCTCTCTCTCTCTCTCTCTCTCAGTCTATGATTATGTTGCTGATGATGATGATGATGAAGACGCACGATTATACAACTGCAAATGAGACGGCAATGGAGACGTAGATGAAGACAGCAACTGAAACAGCAACTGAGACTGAGACTGAGACTGCAACTGAGATTGAGGCGCGAGCCAAGGGAATGAACCATGAGAGTGTGTTAATCTGGAGTGGAAAGCACCAAGAGCGGACGCTGCACAGTGGCTGCAAACTGTTGAAAGTGAAGTGCGAAAACTTATACTATTGTGAGAAGCAATTAAATATATAGAAAATTTATATTCAGCATTATTTGTCAAATCTCGAAAGCAAATCTTCAGTTTGTTGAAAGTTTTAAAGACAAAAAAGAAAAGTTATATACGGCAAGCAGGTGATTTGATGCCTTGGAAGAGCCCAATATTCCTAAGACAGCTATATATATATATATATATATATGTATATGTATATGCATAAACTGTAAGTTTTCTTAAGATGTCTCTAGCTATAAGATATAGAGAACATCTATATAGAGCTGATTCCAATATTTATGCTATTTGCAGCAATCAGATCTCAAGTTAAATCAGTTGTCAAGTTTTGTTGAGAAAGCTTTAAGACTGAGAGACAAGTTTGTAACGAATGGAATGAAAATGTCTCAACTCACATCTGAACTTGGTATCCTTAGCAAGCATATACTATATAAATATATAATTAATAGGATTTGCCACGCCTTCTTTCATGCATAACTGAGCAAAGTAATGAGTAATACCCTCAGCTTGTGATTGATCATTTCTATGTGTACCAATCACTTGTTTGACGACTTTTTTGTTGTATAATAATTAACAATAATAAGCAAATAATGTGGTATATAATATAACTAAGAACTTTATAACTTAATTTAAATATTTTCATTTGAAATATTTGTTTATTTCACAAAAGTTTCTTAATGTCAAAACTCGGAATAATGCTTTCTTTATATTGCACTAAATATTAAAAAGTTATAAAAGTTGAATATAATTTTGCTTGAAAAGCTGAAACTTCAGCAAGACAATTGCTTAAATGATG